>MEJB01000065.1:352441-363852 GCA_001752375.1 Rhazya stricta
TAGTACTATTCACTTCAGGCAATGTTGTGGAACCAGATGTAATCCATGATTTTTAATGAGAAACTCATTGTTTTATTCAATTAGYAGGATATGTTCTAACTAATTCTTAAACTACACTCATAATATTGCTGCAGTAGGAGCAGGATGGAGGCATGGATGATGGAGGATTTTTTGCGACATGTCTTCATTAGTGATTTAATTTTCTCCACAGATTCAAGTTTGGTGATATTTTCAATTTGTGTGATTTTACRATAAAAATAGAAGGTAATTAATTTTCGAATGTCGTAAAGTCACAACAAAGTAATCAATGTGAACATGACATCAATTGTATGCATAAGAGGCAATTAATGCAATAAATTATTAATGCAATTACTTTGCTCAATGTGAACATGAAAGCTTTTGGCGACTTCCAATTTTCCTAGTGAATGAGTTGAAATTTTGAATTGTTAAAATTAAGTTGTGCCTCCCTTTCTTTAGCACAAGGATGGTGAAGAACATGAAATCAATTTTCTTTTGGTCTATGAATATTGCATAAGAGGCAACAATTTGTTCACCAAGGAAGACAATGCTCACTGCGACCAGAATAGTCTGAAATGATAAGCTCACATCTCTAAGGCATTTGATAAGAAGCTTCGTCCTTGTTCCTTTTTGTGTGGGTGATTTGGTGCTTGCTGGATGGGAACAACTAGCATTGAGTAAAAAAATTTAAAAAAAAAATTAGAACTTAACATCAAAATGGGAAAGCCCTTATTCTATTCCAAGAAGTTTACTAAAATGTATCCTACAAGATAGTTTCTGGCGATGGATTGAGAATGGGATCATAAACAAGACATAGTTGAATTTTAATTATGCCTAGCCGGTATGAGTCAAAATTTCTTAAAAGGAAACAATAAATGGTTTAGAAAGTCATGAAGATGCTAAAACATTCCATGAAGTCAATGTTGGTAAAGAAATCAAACCTCCTAACCTACACAAGCTAATATCATAAACTATAACTCCCAAACAAAATCCATCAACTTAGATACATACCTCTAAGTGTGTTATACCATTTTCGGTATTTTTTTTCTTTTGTTTTGCAAATAATTCATATGATATTTTACTTTGTGATTTATTTCAAGTTTCAATTAATCGTAACTTTCAATTATTTTAAAGATGAGATTCATTTGTTGACTACTGCAAGAAACTTAAAAATGTGAAGAATTAAGATAACATTGAAGAAATAAGTTTTTTTATTCAAGTGAAATTCAACTTGCATTACAAGGAAAATATTACAACTACTTAAGTAAAAATTACGTAAAAGTCCACGTGCAATTATGTATATGTTGGCTATGAATTACCTTTTCGGAATCCTTAGTTCAGCTCTCAATAGAAGTATCTTCTTTAGCATCCTTTGGTTTTTAAAAAGTTGAAGTTTTCCTCTGAGTCAAATTACTTGTTCATCTCAGATGTGTTATTAAATAAAAACCTTACCCTTCTGATCTGTTATTCGATAAGAGATACAGCATGAAAACGTGCATATGTGAGGTTGATTTAGCAGAAAATTTAAAATGGTTCTATTTTACTATACTCTAGCAAAATCTCTCATTTTGAGACGTCCAATTTACATCAGAAGCTTGATGTACTTTAAGCAATATTATTCATACTACAATCCTTTGAGCGTGAACTTTTAGCATAAAATTTTTTTCTCTTTGGAGTTTATAAGGCTCTAAACAAGTTCCTTTCAATTATATACCATAAATAGAAACACCAACTTCATCAGGAATAAGATGACCAAGTGTACGTATACATTCCTAGATAAGCCCTCTAAGGGCTAATAAAAATCAGGAACCAACATCAAAAGTTAGATAATCATGCTCAAGGGAAAAGTTGTGTTGAAGTTGCAAACATGCAGTAGTTTCCTTCAATTAATCAATCTGGAGTTTGATGAAACTGATGAGGTTCCAAGAGAATATCAAATTGAAATTGATATTTTTGCTTAATTGGAGTCATATATATGTCAGTAAGTTTGAGGTTCATCTTGCTTACTTTTTTGCCCAAGGACATTCGACTATTTTGACACTGATCAATGTATATACTTTAATGGTTCAATCTGCATGTTTGTTTTAGATTGATTAAAGAATGGATGTATATTGATGAATAGTTGTACCAACCTACATTTTGTATATTTATGAATAGTGACTACTTTCAATTAATTATTACAAGTTGTAATTCCTTAGGATTTTTCTAGTAAACAGTGTCATTTTTATATAAATATTTATCACAAAATAAACTTGTCACTAGAAATGTTTTTGATGTATATAGTTGTCACTGCTCATCTACCAATAATGACAACAAGATAAACTAGTCACAAAAATTGTAGGATTAATGATAATAAAGGTGACTAGTAATAATAGACCAAAGTAGCCACTAAAAATGCTGATATAGTTATGGAAACAAATATTGTCACTAATATTGTTACCAAAGTAATAATACAATTTTGTGATAACAAACTCAAGTTGTCACTAACTCATTGTTTCAAAATAGTGACAATAAATTTAAGTTGTGACTAAATTAACTATATTTATGATAATAAAAGTTGTCACTATTGAGAGTACAATAGTGACAACAAATTAAAGTTGTCACAAAATAAATATATCTTATGATAACTAAAGTTGTCACTAATAGCTTTACAATTGTCATAACAAACTCAAGTCATCACTATCTAATTGTTTCAAAATAGTGACACAAATTTAATTTGCGACTAAGTTAGCTACAATTATGACAATAAAACTTGTCACTACTTAGAATACAATGGTGACAACTAACTATTATTTTCACTAAATTAATCAATCTTATAATAACATAAGTCATCACCAATCATAGCACAATAGTGACAATCAAAGAAGTTGTCATTAAATCTTTTGAGGAAGATTTTGTTGTTTGTGTCCTGATGCATWAGTATAAATGAGTTCAACAAACTCGTWTAAGTACATACAGTCTTAAAAAATAATATAGTGATAAGTGGGTATCGATCCCATGAGGATTCATGCTATAGCATTGGTATGAATTTTACAAAGAATGATTTGATAAATCGAAATTGGTAACATATAACAATATAACTAAATACACTTTAATTACAATGATAAGATATTGGAAAGTAATAGACAAGTGACTAGAAGGATAATAACTAGGAAATGGAATTTAGTTATGAACTTATAGGTCCCTTAAGTATTATGTTTATGAGATATGGTCATGCATGCTATAGCAACGTACCCATGATGTGGTTAGTGTGGTGAATACATGAGTGCCTAGACATATCCGTGCTAAAGGAATGATCAAAGGAATGCTACAAYGGGGAGTACGTCCACCAAACGAATAAAGTCCTAAACCTTTTGACCATTTGTCCCTACCACCTCCCTTGAAATTAGCCATACAATACCGGTGACTAAGTCTTTGATCTCATAATAAAAAATCCTTGTAATAGCAAACTTGACACTTTCTCATTATTCGACGCTCAAGTGTTATGTTGTTCCCAATACGGCTTTAGGCTCAACCATATCAGCTTTGTTTGAAAACTAACTATAGTCTCTTAAAAGGAAGTTGTGCTCATGCCACCAATCTAGAAGACATACAAGGTAAGTTTGGGCATTATTCTCTGCTACTGAAATGCTACAACGTGAATTTCTAGTGCAAACAACATTAGGTCTTTTTAATGTTCTCTCTTAGTTGACTCAAGTAATAGTTGTGGCTTAGGTATTCATAATCTAAACTCTAGATTCAAGAGGGTATTATACTCAATACTCTCTCACCAAGAACCCGATTAACAAACAATTATTCTCACAATGCAATAGAGATCATAGGTAGATGCTACAATATTCATGCAAATCACTCACCCTTTCAAAGGCTTGCAAATAGAATTAATCTCTAGCTTAGAAAGGTGGTTTACCATCGAGAAATAAATCCTTTGGATAAACTGTAGACTAGCTTAAACATGCAAAACCTAATTAGCACATCATCAATAATTAAGTTTTACCTTAATTCCTAACTAAATATTAAATTAACTAATGCTCAAATAAATGAAACACATAATYGYAAAAATCATTATGTTATTRTAAAAGATCAAATATCAAGTTTAGCTTAATAMRAATAGAATTGAAAATTGATAATAGTTTAGGAAACTCCTVYAAACAGAATTACACTTCTGCAGTCTTCAATGTTGTAGCATCYGCTCAYAGTCCAACTTTGATTATCTTCSTTGGCGCATTCTCCAATTGTTTGGCTTCTGTCACTAGCCGATGAAGGGCTTCAATGTCTTATCTTGATCATGGGAACAAATCCTTTCTTGGCTTTCAGCCTCCACAGAAGTGAAAAATGGTGGTAAAGCTTCCTAACCTGAGAATGGGATGAACTCTTCCGACGATGCACTTCTTCTTCAATCCTTTTTTTTATAGTTTGTAGAAATGCAAGCTGTTGGTCAATATGATGGAGTGGACTATGTGGTCCATTCATAGCTCTACATGTAATTCAAGTGGAATTCTTTGGCCAATTAGAAGTCTTCAAATGACTGCCCGAACATAGTGGAACATGAGGTCCACCAGGGACTTGCCATGTATAACAACTTGCCAACTTTTCAATATTTTATGAATTATTTTGACTCCTCTCTTGCATTTCAAG
The DNA here is from genome assembly GCA_001752375.1 of Rhazya stricta. Classification (NCBI taxonomy): domain Eukaryota; kingdom Viridiplantae; phylum Streptophyta; class Magnoliopsida; order Gentianales; family Apocynaceae; genus Rhazya; species Rhazya stricta. Next base: position 357,095 of record MEJB01000065.1, read on the forward strand.
TTTCTAGAGGTTCTTCATGTCATTTCTCTTCGACTTTCTACCTCATGTCATTGCCCATTATTAGCAGAATTTCTACTACAACTTGGTAGCTTGCTTCATGTAATTGCTTTATCTTATTAGCCAATGCTATTCATATAAGTTGTAGCATCCTTAAATTGTGATCCTATAAACATTATTTTACAATTTGAGTACCAATAATGATCAAAATCCATAGAAAAATTAAGAATTATCAATACACAGTTCACAATATTTACATGTTTATTTAATGTAACACACCAAATTTCTAAACCCAACACTATTTTGGACACCTTTTAAAAAATGCCTCTTACATAAGTAATATGACTTCCTCTCTTCACATTATTTCTCTCTCACATTTCTCTACCAATTTTTCAATTATCTCTTAGAACACCACTATTTTCGCTATAAAAAAAATACTCAGTTTCAGTTCAAATTGAAGCAAATTTGACTTGCGGGTAATCCTATTTTGAAATACTAATAGAAAATGATGACTTTTTTGTCCAGTTAATTCAGTAGATAAATCAGGATACCAAAAAATATAACGAACCAATTTCAAGTACACATGTTTGTATTTAGGAGTATAAGTGGTTATATTAAGTACAAGTGTCCGATAAAAGGTGCATGTAGATATTGTGTGAAGTGCGTAAGTTGTGTAAGAGTCAAGTTGTTAGTGATTTTCACCAAGCCCTCTAACTAAAATCAGTTGAACTGAAACTGAATCATATGACCAATGAAAGAAGTTATGAAGGTAAAATTGCTGTACATTATTTGAGAATTTGGAAACTAAGGGAAGTAACCATTTCCAATGCATAAGAATTTCCCTCAAAATTCTCAAAAAAAATTAACTCAATTGGGCGTAAATATAACCTTAATTATTTACTCCAAAACTGAGCAGTTAGCTCAATTGGTGCTTATTTGATAATCTGTGTTCCAAACAACACATTAACCATATTAAGTAATGTGACCACTTAATCAATGCATCGATCAATATCATAATTGATTACATGGTGAACAAATGAATYGACATATATTACTATTAATCTATTCTAGAAACATAGGAATTTTAGTTCTAACTTTTGGATTTCTCAATTGGGTGTTCATGCGAATTCACAATTATTTTACATATCATTCGAGATTCAGCATGACTCTATAATATTAAAAATATCTGGATCGCAAGTAATTTTCTAATTTACCAAATAATGCACTTCCACAGCTTGGAAGGCTGTGGCCAATGAACTAATTCTTCTTTAAATTTTCACTGTGTCACCTTCCTTATACGTCCATAGGAATTAGGAACATTTCTATTTACAAAATTATATCAAAAAATGATATATAGACTTATAAATAAGGAAATTGAGGGTTACACAAAGTTCCTTGTGTAAATTACCAATCAACTTTTATTGCAAAGAAATATGAATGAGGTTTAAAAGAGCCTTTTATTTCTTTGAAGAACCCAAATTGAAATAATAAAAATTGCAAACACAGAAGTTTATGAATTTCCCAAGTTTTAGATCACTTTTAATTACTTTTTCTTTTATCTTACTAGATGAAATCCAAATGTTTTATTATTTTTTTTAATTATCAAGTCATCCATTGTGGAAAGTACTTTTGCATAAACCATATTGAAGATGTTCTTTCCTACTAGATAAATTTAATTAGAACGTACATTACTCCTTGAAAATAATAATATTCCAGACCACAAACTAGAAGGAAGAATCGTTGTTTTTTCATTATAGCATGGGGAAATGTGTCAATCAATAATAAATAGGAAGGCTCAAAATAGAGGAAATGTGAATACAATATATAGGGATGTATTTGTGTAAAACCAAAACGAAGTGAAACCAAAGTGAATGTGAAAAGATAAACTTATCTGAGAGAGATGCAAATATGAAAAAAGAGAAAGAAATAATGAGAGAGTTATGTGGAGAGATGCGAATGTGAATAAGAAATGATTTTAGAAGTGATGTGATCTTGGAGGAAAGGAATTAGGCAAGGTTGTGGTGAAATGATTGGTGAAGGGCACCATAATCTGATCATCCCGTTCTTGACCAAAATCAAGGTCCTCCAAAGGTAGATTAATTGAGTCATCGTATTCATTCTGCTCTTGTATTACCATTTGATATGTCTGCATCTGATGATTAATAGGAGTTGTTGGCCACTTGATCCAGCTGCATCTGATGATCAACAGTTAGAAATGGCATCACTCAATCTGACTGCATCTGATGGTCAATAGTTAAAATTGGTACTAGAGGTTCTGATTGTGATAAGTGGAATGAACATAAAGGTCAACTTGCGTCAAGTTATCTAGCCTTTATTTTCCAATGAACAAGCACTTAATGTTAATTAGGTTGTTTCTATATCATGATTGTCTTTTTGTCACTTATCCAACCGATTCATTGACTTTTTCAAGTCTTTCCCTCAAAAAGGACTCTTGATCCAACATTTTCTTGTTTTGATTCGGCATGTTCCCGAACCTTGAGAAGACATGTTAGGCTTCCAAGATGCTCTGGCACACCTCGGGTTTAGAATCATACAGAGCATAAATGAGAGCACAAACTTTAGCATCACAAAGCTTAGTAAGTTCACATGCTTTGTCATGATGCCAATCTTCCTTTGTTCATAGGTTACTTTCCTTCTTGCGTTTTCAAAAGTATAGGCAAGTTTTACCTTCTTTCTTGTCATGATTCAATCAAATTTGCAAACAAAATAGCTCAACTATATGAAAATGAGTTATGAGAAGAGAAATAAGGTTGCATAGAAATAACTAGCTATATGCGAATGAGTTATCAAAAGGAACTTACTGATTATAGGTTATAAATATTCTTCACTTTATATATAAGAGTTTGGGACGTGTACATTAACAACATTTCCATTTTATTTCAAATGCATCTCTGAGTAGGATACTATATCTTTGTTAGTGTTATTTTACATAGTCTATACGTGCCACCTTGGTTTTTGGTAAGTTACTTTCTAATTGGGTATGAATTCAAAAGGAATTTTATATTACTCGTGTATTTAGAAAAATAGTATAAACTTAATCAACAAACTACAATGGGTTTGCCTATAAATAACATCATATGTCAACACAGGGTGACTTAAGATGAATCTTCTACTTAATTTTAAGATTGACATAGAGGATGAAGAGATTTTTCTACCTTCTGAGTTCTGATGTGATTGAAACTTCGTGGCTTTATAAGAGTTATTTGACTTATATTTCCCCATTATTAATTATCCAAGCATTTCTTTATGCTATTTTATGCTACATATTACTTAGTTTCAATGAAGTAACTTGATTATTATCAATGTGTTACAAATGTGGAATTCTTATACTTTTATTGATTGAAATACCTCATTTTGTAGGAAAGTTATTCCACAAGAAAAGTGCTTTGTAATTGAAGACTTTTGAGGAAAGTTAAACGCAAAATAGCAGAGTYRACAACAATATTGTAGCATTATCTTCAATTCCAACCAATGCTAGAAGACAAATCAGCAGATCGACGTTGGTTAGTATTTTGAAGAAACTAAGGGAAAAGAGCAAAAAAGTAAAAAAACATAAAGTAAAAAGGTTATAAAACATAAAGTAGATTACAAGTGGGCAAGTGGGGGCAAGTGGGGGCAAGTGTTATTGGAAGAGCTAATGGAAGAGTGACACATGTATATTTTTGCAAGTGAAAGTCAAAGCTTTTGCACAAAAAGGCCAAGAGATAATTTTTGTGGGGGAATATCTCTGGAAGCACATATCAGATTTCATTATCTCGATTCTAGAGATGAGAGAAAACACACAAAAGAAGAGAAAGGCAGCCAACCAAATGATCGAAAAACTCCAGCWAAAAGGAGGAAGGCTATCGATCAAAAAGGCAAAGAAGACCCAAAGAATCTTCACAATAGGGCCAAACTTTTCCTTTCAGCTTTATTTCGTTGTATCTTCATTTATATCTCTCGAAATGATGAACATGAAATGCTTTATATGTACTATCTTTAAGAACATGAGCTAAGTATATTTAGTTAAGGTTACTGGATAAACCTGTTAGTAATGCATTGAGGAATATTTCTGCAATGTTGTACTGCCTTTATTCTTTATGCAATGATGAATGATGTCATGCGATTACTGTTGACTAGCCAATTAGTAATGATTGTCTTAACTTCTTTGTGGTTGGAAGATCTTAGAATAGTGGATTGATTGCATGAATATGACTCTTTTAGAAGCTTATAGAGATATAGGTTTTACTCACAAAACCATCAATACCTAGACTACATAGGTTTTCATAGTTCGGACGTTAGCACGGGAGGGTAATGTATTAGCATTATCAGAACACCAACCAATAGATCGGGAGGTTGAGGTTATTAATGCCTTGATTTGCGTGTTCTGCAATACAAGTTCCCATCACTATGATCCTAGCATTTTTGTTTTGTGTTCCTAAGTTGGGTAGTTAGCCCAAGAGCATGATGTTCCTAGTAATACCAGAATAGTAACCAATAGATCGGAAGATTGAGGTTACCTAAATGCTATAGTAGGAATGCTATGATACCATTATCCTATTCCTAAAGCTTAACTTATCTTTAACCAATTAACATCATTTGTGTGCATTGTTGCTTTAATAGTTAGAACCTTGAATCATGAGACCACTTTACTTCTTAATTTACTCAGACACAAAACCATTAAACTATTATTTGAATTTCATTAAAAGTTCTGTACACCAGTTCTACATAGCCAATTCCTCGTGGAAACGATAACTGTTGCTTGTGAATTGTAGCTTAATTGCTTATTTTAATTTTGTCTATTAAGTTTTTGGTGCCATTGCKGTGGAAATGTTGAATTGTTTAATTGGTAGCCAAGATTTCTATTGCTTTAATATATATATTTCAAATTCACATTCTTATCTTTATTTCTTGTTCCTGACAGCTTGTTGTTCCTTATCAATGTCTAAGGATAATAGCACGTGTCGAGAAATTGAGAAACCTTTCAGAGTAAGGAGAAGAAAAGAAAACTCTTGTGCTAGAGCAAGAAAGGAAATGGCTAGACCAGAACAAAGGAATTTGCTAGACTTAGTTGTTGAACTCAATACAGYTAGAAATGCTGCCRCATTTGCTACTGAATGCAGAAGTAGATGCAGGGTTAAATGCAGCAGGGACTAATGTTGATAGAATTAATGCAACCTCAATGGTAGATGACAGGAACAGAGCCATCAAAGACTATGCTACTCCCATGCTGCATGAGTTGCAGCCTAGCATTGTAAGACCTATCATAGAAGCCCAACACTTTGAGCTTAAATCAGTGATGTTGCTTCAAACAATTGGACAATTAAGTGGAGTAGAAACAGAGGATCCTCACTAGCATTTACGGTGTTTCTCGGATGTCAATGACTTGTTCTAGCTCCAAGGTGTCAGACGTGAAGCTTTGAGAATCAAATTATTGCCATATTCATCAAGGGCTCGGGCTAGGGATTGGCTCAATACATTCCCTCCTAACTCAGTTACTTCATGGAATGACTTGGCAGGGATTTTTTGTTCAAGTACTTTCCTCCAACAAAAATGTCAAGTTCAGCAATGACATCACTATGTTTCCGCAGTATGGAGATGAGAATTTCTATGAAGTGTGGGAAAGGTTTAAAGAGATATTGAGGAAGCGTCCACATCATGAAATCCCCCATCGATACAGATGGAAATATTTTATAATGGGTTGAGCCCACAATATAGGAATATGGTAGATGCTTATGCAAATGGAACCCTACTGGAGAAATCGTATAATGATGCCATTGAGATTCTTGAATGAATAGCTAGCAATAGTTTTCAACAACCTGCTGCCATAAATTTTGCAGCAACACTAGCAGCTCAAAGAAAGGTAGCTACAATTCATGTTGTAGATCCTTGACGCTCACAAACTCGACGCATTCTTATCCTAGCAAGTATATTAGTTTCCAAAAATGTATAGCAAGCGAGTCAAGGAGGATCCCGCAATGATTTCTAATTGAGTACCAAAATCACCAAATTTCTTTAATTTAAACCTATCAAATGTGGTGGAATTAGATTAATAACTGGATATCAAGGAGTAATTTAAAAAATTGAATAATGAAATTCAAGTACCTAAATCCAAAGAGAATCTAATATGATAAAAAGTGTTGGTTAAGGTATTGATCCAAATCCTTCCTATAATAAGCTAATTTAATCACATCTTAATTGCTCTAATTCCAAAATGTAATCTAATTGTAAATGGTAGAATTTCATAATTTATGTTTTACCCAATCCGTTGGCACAAAACACCTACTTCCAATTAACTACAGCCATATCCCTATGTGAATTAGATTAATCAAAATTGCATTAAAGATCTAAGAAGTTGCCCAATTTCATTAACTACGGTCTATTACTATCGGAAACCACCCAAAAGGAACCGATTCTAGTCCTAGTTGAAGCAATACTAATGGGTCATCATTGCCTAAGTCCTAATCAATTAGTTCACCTCCCGATCTTTCCGAATCGATTATATAATTGATTTATAGGTAGCTAATCCACAAAAAAGTATTAAGAAAGCCATATAGAAGAACTCAACTAGATTCGGAATAACAATAAATGCACAATAGAGTTTTAAGCCATTACAAAGGAATCATCTTCTCAAATAACCTTAACCAAGACAAAATATTCTATCCTGAGAAACTCATGAAATTTACCATAGAAAGCACAATAAACATGCTAAAACCAAAGATTAGAGAAGAAAGAACTGATTTAATGAACAAATCCTTAAG
>MEJB01000065.1:369990-423043 GCA_001752375.1 Rhazya stricta
TCAAGGAGGATCCCACAATGATTTCTAATTGAGTTCCAAAATCACCAAATTTCCTTAATTTAAACCTATCAAATGTGATGGAATTAGATTAGTAACTGGATATCAAGGAGTAATTTAAAAAGTTGAATAATGAAATTCAAGTACCTAAATCCAAAGAGAATMTGATATGATAAAAAGTGTTGGTTAAGGTATTGATCCAAATCCTTCCTATAATGAGCTAATTTAATCCCATCTTAATTGCTCTAATTCCCAAATGTAATCTAATTGTAAATGGTAGAATTTCCTAATTTATGTTTTACCCAATCCGTTGGCACAAAACACCTACTTCCAATTAACTACAGCCATAACCCTATGTGAATTAGATTAATCAAAATTGCATTAAAGATCTAAGAAGTTCTCGAATTTTGTTAACTACGGTCTATTACTATCGAAAACCACCCAAAAGGAACCGATTCTAGTCCTAGTTGAAGCAATACTAATGGGTCATCATTGCCTAAGTCCTAATCAATTAGTTCACCTCCCGATCCTTCCGAATCGATTATATAATTGATTTGTAGGTAGCTAATCCACAAAAAAGTATTAAGAAAGCCATATAGAAAAACTCAACTAGATTGGTAATTAACAATAAATGCACAATAGAGTTTTAAACCATTACAAAGAAATCATCTTCTCAAATAACCTTAACCAAGACAAAATATTCTATCCTGATAAACTCATGAAATTCACCATAGAAAGCACAATAAACATGCTRAAACCAAAGATCAGAGAAGAAATAACTGATTTGATGAACAAATCCTTAAGATATCTTGATTGAATATAAGTCTTCAAGCTTTTTTCACATGGCTTCCTCCAAGTTCCTCTTATTAAAATGACAATAAAACTATGAAAAGTAAGTGTTTCAAGCAACCAAAAGTATCTAAAATTGATCATAATTCGCACTATTTATAGAAATGCATAAAAAAATCCTAAAAATAGCTAGATCAATGCCTGATTTGACTTAAATCGATAACGATTTAAGACTAAAAAGACCAAATCGGCACATGATTTGGACCAAACTATAGCCGGTTTGGTTCTGGAAAAATAGAGCATTAAATTGCTCTTGAACCGACGCCGGTTCAAGCCCAAACCGCTTTCGGTTTAGCTTCCCTCTAGACTTAGTTATTTTTTTTTTCATGATTTTCAACTTTTGGAAATTGCATTTTGACCACAAACTCCTCTAAATTTGTTGTTTGGTCTCTTTAAGCTCTTCTGCAATTGATTTTTGCCCTTTTCCTATATTGGAGATGAAAACTCTGCAATTAATCATTTCAAACAAAAATTAGAGTAATAGAAGGTAAATTATATAGGAAACTCGATAATAAACAACTTAAGGAAGGAAAAAATGAAATATAAAATATGACTCTATCAATCACCCCTACTTAGCCTTTTATTCATCCTCGAACAAAATATGGTGATAAGGCAAATAACGATCAAGATAATCTAATCAAATCAGTCAAAGAACAAGAAGATAGTGTTATTACATGTTCAACCCAATAACATATACAAAATTCTATTAGATAACAAGAGAATTAAAGTATTGATAAGATCTATCCATTTGAATAGTGAGTGAATGAGAATAGCCAAAATCAAGTGCCTAGCAAAGACTTGACAAACATTTCRGGAATTATGAATAATTCACCAACACTAAAAGCATAAAAGAGCGAAAATCCACTCAATCAGTTTGTAATCATAACCACCTCTGCACTAATAGATATTACCAAAATCAACAAAAGGTCAAGTAGGACTTTTAAGCTTGCACGTAAGGCTAATGTATAGGTAAGTCAAATGAAAGTTAAGGAAAACAACAAAAGTAAAAGAGTGTTCCAATAATCAACAATGAAACCTTATAACTCCCTTTTCCTCTTTCAAATTTCTACACCACATCTTCCTTTCTTAATTGTTTATCAAGAACTTCCAAAAGCCACAACATCTTTTCTTTTCACATCTTCTTTTTAATTTGTTTCTCTTTTTCTTCATTGATCTTCATTTTGAAGATACATAAGACATTTTTCTCAAGAGAATACGAGCATTAACCCTTCACCTCTCAAGAAGACATTTTCTATCACAATTTTCTCAACAACTTACCCCTTAACTCCTTTCACCAACCCCCAACTCAATCTTCTGCACATGCATTTTTCAATCCCAAAATAAGAAAAGATGCATCAATTCTCTTATAGGAAATGGGAAATAATATGAAAATCTAACAAAATATGCTAATAAAGGGTGTATCAAAGAACAATAAGTATTCAAAGGCTCAAATAAGGAACTTAGGATATAATATCGAAGGGTAAGAGAGAAAGGCTCAAAGGATCCAAAGAAGGCTCAAGACTGTCATCCCTTCATTAATAAAGGTCATATTTCTATTTAACCTCAAAGAGTGACAAAAATAAATTCATGAATGGTTGTGCTAAATGGAATCATCATAATTACTCCACTAGTGTGTCNAGGAACCTAGGATATAATATCAAAAGGGTAAGAGAGAAAGGCTCAAAGGATCCAAAGAAGGCTTAAGACTGTCATCCCTTCATTAATAAAGGTCATATTTCTATTTAACCTCAAAGAGCGATAAAAATAAATTCAAGAGTGGTTATGGTAAATGGAATCATCATAATTACTCCACTAGTGTGTCAAGCAAAAAATATTCACAAAATAAAGGGTACTCATGCTATAAAGCAAAAAAGTTGGATAGACCAAATTAATACTAAAATCTTCAAGCCAAAACAAATTGGTCTCTCATTGTGTTGTATCATCAGAACATGTAAATAAATCACAAAGAAAGCTCAGAAATTTTGGAAAATATGTGGACAAAGAAATAAAGGCACACAAATGCAATAAAAACAAACAAAGAAGAATCCATTTTTCCGCCACCACTTAGAACTTAACATTATCCTTGATGTTACGAAATAACACAAAAGTAAGATGAAAGAGACTCCCCCTATCGTAAATGATGTTGCCTCCTCTAGAAGTCGACCAAAACTGTGGTAAACTCCTAAAAAAGAAAAAAAACTAAAAATCAACATAAAAAGAATGCAATAACAATGACAAAATGAAAAAAAGGAGAATAGAAAAAGCGAAAAGAAAGAAAAAAGTTCTCGTTTATAGTCTTTAGCTCGACTTTCCTTTGTTCATCATGCCAAAGAAAGATCGAGGGGCTTCCATTTGTCATCCCCCAAAGTAATTTCAACAAAGGCATTGCATGGTCATCCTTCATATCAAATACCATAAAATCTACTGGGAAGATGAATTTGTCAACCTTGACTAATTACATCTTCCACTAAACCCATAAGGTATCTAAAGACTCGTTGGATAATTAGAGGGTCATGTTTGTAGGTTTAACATCTCCTAACCCCAAACATTGAAGAATCAATGAAGGCATCAAATTAATGCTACCCCAAGATCACAAAGCATATTATCAAAAAATAACTCACAAAATAACAAAGAATGATGAATTTTTCCAGATCTTTAAGCTTAGGTGGGAGTTTATTTTTACCAACGACGRAGCATTCCTCATTCAAAAAAATAGTTTAGAAATCAAGCAATTTTCTCTTATTAGACAAAATATCCTTCAAAATGTTTGCATATTTTGGCATTTGAGAAATTGCGTCAACAGAAGAAAGATTTATCTCTAATTTTTTTAGAGAATTTTTTCAATCTCTCTAAAAACTTCCTAAATTGATCATTATCCTTAGAATGCTCGGCAACTAGTAGAAAAGGCAAAGATTTGAAATCTACTTTACCTTTACTGCTTTTTTTATTTTCAAGCTTAGTAGAAACATTACGTTCCTTAACTATCTCACTCAAATCATTGACCTTAGAGTCTTTTTCTTTTGAAGCACTTCCTAAATCACCCTAGGATCATTTATTACTCTCCCACTTCTTAAAGATATGGCATGACACTCCTTAGGATTGATTTTGGTGTAGATAAGGAGCCTTGAACTCTTTTGCTAAGCTAATTASCCAACTTCCTTACTTGATCCTCAATATTCTTATAGAAGCATCTTGGTTTTGAAAACGTAGTCTTGCACTAGTGATGAATTTACCAACCAAGGCTTCTAAATTGGAAATCCTAACTTGAGGAGGAAATTGGGGGGAGGGGGTGTGAAGTGGCCCAATATTAGGTGTTACACTCTAGTGAGCTCACGAACGAATGAAAATTGAGAGTTTTTACTGTAAGTGAATTTTGAAGGGGAATGTTTTGTAAAGGAATTTTGAAAAGGGAATGTTTGGAAAATAGTTTTTATTTAAAGGCGAAATTTTATAATTTCATGACATGTAGGACATGTTCATGCATTCATACATGAGGTTACTTACTGAGCTTTTTAGCTTATTCCTTTTCTTATGTGTCATTTCAGATGAAGTATAACCAGATGGGACGAGGAGATCGCTTGTGGGCGAGCTACGATACTCGGGAACTTGTTTAGAACTTATTTTATGTAATAAGATTAATATTTCTGAATGTTTTAAATTGTTGAGACTTCCGYTGTACTTCATTTTTGAATGAATGTTGAGTTTTAAATGATAGTTAATTAATTGCGAGTGGAATGATRTGACATTCTCGGGTTATGATAAGGTTTCTAATTTGGGGGTGTTACAAATTCTCTTAGAATTGAAAAGGCAAAGTGTGTACAAATCTTACTAAGCCATAAAAAGTTGTATCAAAGAACCATAAATATTCATAGAATCAAAAGGCAAACCAAGGATATAATATAGAACAGGTAAGCTTGAAAGTCTCAAACGACTAAAGAAGGCCCAAGACTTTTATTTCTATATCAATAATGGTCATCTTTTTATTTCACCTCGAGGAGTACCAAAAAYAAATTCTAGAGTGGTTGTGCTAAGTGAATTATCATAATTACCCTACCAGTGTGTCAAGCAATAACTATTCACAAAATAAAGGCTACTCGTGCTAGAAAGTTTTAAAGTCGGATGGATCAAATTAATACTAAAATCTCYAAGTCAAACAAAATTGATCTCTCATTTGTGTTACATCATCAAAACATTTAAATAAATCACATAGAAAGCTCAAAAATTTTTAAAATTATGTAGAAAAAGCAATAAAGGCACACAAATGAAATAAAATCAAACAAAGAAGAATCCATAATTCCACCCCCACTTAGAACTYAACATTATTCTCAATGTTATCCAAAGAACCACAAATGTAACACCCCCAGATTAGGAACGTTATTCTAACCCAGGAATGTTACATCAATCCACTCGTAATTAATCAACTATTATTTAAACTCAACATTTATTCAAAATGAAAATAGCGGAAGCCTCAAGAATTTAAACTATTCAAAAATAATATAATTATCTTATTATATAAAATAAGTTTGAAATAAGTTTTTCGGGTATTATAGCTCGCCCACAAGCAATCTCGTTGCCCAATCTGGCTGCATATCATCTGAAATGACACATAAGAAAAGAAATGAGCGGAAGCCTCAAGAATTTAAACTATTCAAAAATAATATAATTATCTTATTATATAAAATAAGTTTGAAATAAGTTTTTCGGGTATCATAGCTCGCCCACAAGCGATCTCGTTGCCCAATCTGGCTGCATATCATCTGAAATGACACATAAGAAAAGAAATGAGCTAAAAAGCCCAGTAAGTAACCTCATGCATGAATGCATGAACATATCCTACATGTCATGAAATTTTAAAGTTTTTCCTTTTAAATGAAAAATTTTCCAAACGTTCCCTTTTCAAAATTTCTTTACAAAACATTCCTTTCAAAATTCACTTACAGTAAAAACATTCCATTTCCTTTCATTCGTGAGCTCATTAGAGTGTAACGCCTAGCCACTAAGCTCTGCAATGGGCATAGTTATTTGGAACCCGATTCCATTCCTATTAGTAGAATCGCAAAAYGGTTAACATTCAAAAAAAAAAGTTTTCTTTCCATACTTTCACCTCCAAGGAGGTCGGGTGTCCCACGCCCCATTTCCTACTCCCATCTTTCGTGGCTAGGTTTACACTACTTCGAAAACTTCAACATTTTCAAAACTTTAACATTTTTCATTAAAATTTCATTTCCTAAACCATCCATCTTCTAAATGTGTGAATGGCTCATGCCAAATGTGTTGTAGAATTCTAACTACATACTCATGACATGAAATGCTGAAATGCTTACATCCGTATATAACATAACATTCGACAAATAGTACAAGATAAGAAACATGATAACATTTCATTTGACAATACAAGATATGAACACATTAACATTTCACACAATTATACACACATCATCATACAATCCCATACACAACATGTTCGAGCAACCAAAATAGTTCAATTACATTCATTCATAATATTAATGAGATGTGAGGATTACTTACCCGGAGTCCTTTACGTTAAGGGGTTCTTACTTATGTTGTGAAGTGAACTCCTTCAACCGATCCTAACGTAAGCCCTCAAAATGACCTAGTTGATTACAGAAAAAGGGTCTACTTAGTTCGATCATCCCAACTTAGGTATTATATGTTTAATCCAAGAATGTCYTTTATTAATTATTAATCCATTCTTAGTTCCCACATTACCAATTATCATGTCTTTTTAATGTTACAATTTAAATTTCTTAGCTCAGGTATAAATCTAACTATGTTCTCTCRTCAATTCACTTTAGGGCATAATTATGTACAAGTCATATAATTTCAATATCATGTGTTAACATTTTCACCTTTAAGTTCACGATCTCCAAATGTCTCGGGAATGGCAATAGGTCCGCGGGCGTGCGCAACCTCGTCTGGGCACCTGGGCGTCGGAGGCCTGGGCGCGCTGGGCACTAGGTGCTGGGTGCCTACTGCACTTGCGCTGGCATCTGGGTGCCTAATGCCTGTTGCTGCTCCTTGATTCTGGGCCAAACGACTCAGCCGACYGGCAAATCTGTTTCCAGTCAACTTCCGATGACTGTTTAATGGCAAGGGGAAACCGGCGAGCAGCGATCAACCACGTGTGCTTGCGGAGGAGATATGTGCAGCAGCTACCTGAATGCATGTTCGCTTCGAGCAGGAGACTCCCTTTCTGGCAGCATCAACCATGTAGATCTAGTCAATCTCTTTAGACCGAGTGACAGCGAATCGACCTGAATAGGTAAATGGTCCAAGTGGAGGACGGCACGGACAGTTGACGAGCCGCAAGTGAGCAACCGATGCACCGATAACTCCGGCTCTGAGGCTTTGATTGACTACGTATGCAGGTCTAATGGTGTTCGGACTGACGAGTAGCACGGGTTGTGCAAATCTTTGTCAGGTGAGCGGCTGGGCTGAGACGGTAAGACGCACCGATTTGGTGCCGAGATGACCGAATTGAACAACAAGAAAGGAAGAGAGAGCTGGCAATGAATGGATCTAGCAGCAAGGAAGTCCACCGCAGTCACTCAGCGAGTAGCGGTGGTCTCGGCCTAGCCAAGTCGCGTCCATTCCTGTTGCGAGTGGCTCCGAAATCGGATGCGGCGACGGAATGCGATCGAATAGCAGTTTTTGTTCTTGTCATCAAAGGAAGACTAACAACAGTCTGCGGCAAAGGTGAACGCGTAGCGTTGGGTAGGGGAAGAAGAAGGTAAAACTGGCGGGAGGGTTTTGAGAAAAGGGTGGCGGCGGCTGAGATGAAGAAGACAAAAGTAAGAAAGGGCCACAATAAGCAGCATTGGGTAGGCAGAGGGGAAACGGCGGCGGCGGCGGCGGCGGTTGCGTACAGGAGGAAGAAGATGAAGGGTTTCTTTAGGGTTTTTTTTTTCTTTCTTTTTATTTTCTTATATATTTTCTTTTTTTAATATTTTGGGCTGTAACCCAAACCTTTCGGGTCTTCCCATTCAAATCTAACCTAAAATCTGTAAATTAAATATAATGGGCTTCCTTTCGACAAAAAGTCCAATTTTCGACTAACAAATAAATAGGCTCACGAGTCAAGCCTTTAACCAAACAATAACTCTTATTCTACACGGACAATATTTTCGTACATATTAAACGTGCGATTTCAAAATATTAATCACGTATAAAATGTCAAACCGTAGTTGGCACACAATTTGACAAGATCAAATAAAAATTCATAAAAGTAAAATCCCGGGTGTTACAACAAAAGTAGGGTGAAAGAGGCTTCCCTTGTTGTAAATGATGCTGTCCCCTTTGGAATTCAACCAAGATTGTGAAAACTCCTATAAAAACAATAACTAAAAACCAAAATAAAAGAGAAATGCATTACCTATGAGAAAAAGAAAAAGAAGAGAATAGAAAAAGTTAAAAGAAAGAAAAAGTTCTAGTTTATAGTCTCTAGCTAGACTTCCTTTAGTTCATCAAGCCAATATAAGATCGGGGGGTTTCAATTTATCATTCCCCAAAGTGATTTATAGGTTTTCCTCAAAGAGAGGTGATTTCATCTTGTCAAGCAAGGAATCCACATTAAGAAGTAAAATTGAAACTTTTTCATCGAAATGTTTCCTCTTTCCTCTAGACTTCCTAATCGTTGTTTCTTAACCTTAAGATCTAAAGGAGACTTTCAACACTGGGTTTAGGTTTATGTCCTTTTTGTTCAAATTCTACAAATGCAAAGCCCCTAGTGTGCTCTACATGCTTAGCTTCAAGAAATTAGCTTTGGTGAGATCTAGATAGGGGTGTTTAGGTATCCTGAAAATGGTACACTCATCCCCAACTCTTAAGGATAGCTCACCCATCTCAACATTAATAAAAGTTTTTCTAGTGGCTAGGAAAGGTCTGCCTAACAATAATGGCATCGCATTATCATCTTCCATATCCAATACCATAAAATCTACATGAAAAATAAGTTTGTAAACCTTGACCAATACATCCTCCTCTACCCTATAGGGTATCTATGAGACCCATCGGCTAATTGGAGGTTCATATTTGTAAGTTTAACATCTCCCGACCCCAAACGTCGAAGGATAGATGAAGGCATCAAATGTATGCTAGCCCCAAGATCACAAAGTACATTATCAAAAAATAACTCGCTAATATGACAAGGCATAATATATTTTCCCAAATCTTTAAACTTGGATGAGAGTTTATTTTGAACAACCGAAGAGCATTCCTCATAAAAACAAATATTTCATACTCAAGCAATTTTCACTTATTAGACAAAATGTCCTCCAAGAATTTTGCATATTCTGGCATTTGAAAAATAGCCTCAACTAAAGGAAGATTTATCTCTAATTTTTTCTATCTCCGGAGGAACTTCCTAAATTGATGATCCTCCTTAGAAAGCTTGACAACTAGGGGAAAAGGTGAAGATTTGTAATCTATTTTTSACTATCCATTTTACTTTTACCCCTCTTTTCTTTTTCAAGCTTAGATGCAACATTAGGTTCCATAACCATCTCACGCAAATGATTGACCTTAGAGGGTTCCTTTTCTTTTGAAGCACTTCCTAAATCACCCTTAGGATCCTCTATCACTCTCCCCTTCTTAAAGATATGGCATTACACTTCTTTGGATTGATTTTCGTGTTRCTAGGTAAGGAGCCTTGAACTCTTTGGCTAAGAAAAATTAGTGGTGTACCTTCCGTACATGATTCTCAAGATTCTTAATAGAAGGCTCTTGGTTTCGAAAACTAGTTTTCGCACTAGTGATGAATTTACCAAACAAGGCTTCTAAAATGGAAATCTTATCTTGAAGAGGGAAACCCAAGGCTTAAGTTTGAGATGGAGTAACATTGATATTGGGACTAGAGCTTGATTTGGTTTCCAAGAGAAGTTAGGATGATCTCACTACCTGGGGTTGTTGGTATTTAAGTAGGCATTGTAGGTCTAGAATTAGGCCTACATAGTGGATACCTTCTTTGGTGTTTGGAGGGAAATTGGGGTTAGGGTAGTGGTTTTGTGGGCAATTAGTACTCTCATGAATACCACCACAATGTTCACAAGTGATTCTACCTCCATACCTAAATGTTTCTAAATGGGAGCTGATTGAGAGARAATGGTTTGTGTGACATCTAATTCCATCATACCACCTCTCTTAGCATTGTTATTCCTCTCATTAGGCCATTGGAAGCTGCCAAGGCCATCTCCTCAAATAAACTCCAAGACTCTTGAGGTGACTTCCTTATTATGCTTTCCCCACTAGCGGGATTTATCATAGACCTAGATGTCCCACTCATCCCATTGTAGAAGATTTGGATTTGCATCCACAAGGACATGGAGTTGTGAGGACATCTTCTCAAATAATCTTTGATTCTCTCCCAAGCCTCACTCAAAGACTCTCTACTATCTTGAACAGAATTTGTGATATCATTCCTAAAGTTCATAGTTTTGGAAGGTGGGAAGTACTTAAGGAGGAAGGTGGAGGCTAATTGTTCCCATGTAGTGATAGAACCGGATGGGAGAGAGTTTACTGAAGCTTTATTTCATCCTAATGGCATCATCACTGACACCATTTTGCTTGAAAGTATCACAAATCTCAAAGATGTTAGAGACACGAGCATTAGGGTCCTTACTAGACAGATAAACCATAAAATTACACACTTTGTTGGATCATTTGAAAAGCCCCAGGTTTGATCCCAAAGTTGTTCACAACTACTCTAGGTCTAATGATGGCGGGATGAGCCATTTCCACCATTGGAATGGCATAATCCCTAAGGGTTTTAACCCTCTCCTCATTCCCTTGATCATCCATATTCTTAGATTTGTTAAACTCCAATTATTTCTCCTTAGTTTGACTATTATCCCCCAAATCAACAATTTCACTTTCTACTACCTTGGTCTTTCCCTCTCGAATGTGTTTYCTATTGTCTCTAAGAAYAGTATCAAGATCCTTTGTATTTATCTCTAAAGGAATATTGGAACATCTAGAATGCATCAAGAYAAGGAAAACACACAATTCAAAGAAAAATACACAAACAAATAAGAATAAATAAAAACAAAAACAAACAAAGTAAATTGTCTAATCTCAAGGAAATTCAACAATATGATATCAATCCAAAAATCCCCGACAACAGCGCCAAAAATATGATGCTCACAAAYTTGATGCATTCTAATCCTATTAAGTATACTAGTGTCAAAAATTATTTAGCAAGTGAGTCAAGGTCGATCCTACTAGGATTTCTAATCTAGTAACAAAACTATCAAATTTGCCAAACTTAAAACTAYCGAATGTGACGAAATTAGACTAATAACAAGAAATGAATAAGTAATCTAAAATGTTCAATAATAAAATTCAAAGATCTAATGTAATAAAAGAGGTTGGTTAGAGTACTGATCCGAACCATTCATCTAATGAGCTCAATTATTTGCACCTTAATTGCCCTAATTATGAAATCTATCAAATTGTTAATGATAAATTTTCTAGTTTAGGTTTTACCCAATTCCTTGGCATAAAAACCCCTAATTTCAATTAACTAAAGGCATATCCCTTTGTGAATTAGATTAATTGAAATTGCATTAATGATCTAAGAAATTTTCCAATTTCATTAACCACGTTCAATTACTACGGAAACCACCCAAAAGAAATTGATTATATCCCTAGTCAGTTTAATACTAATGGGTCATCGTTGCCTAATTCCTAATCAATTAATTCACCTCCCGTCCTTTTTACTTGAATATGAAATCAATTTCTAGGTAGTTAATTCACAAAAGTAATAAGAAAGCCACAATGATAATAAACAACTCAACTGGATTTGGAATCAACAATAAAGGCACAATAGAGTTTAAACTATTATAAAGAAATCATCTTTTCAAATAACCCTAACCAACACAAAAATTTTAGCCTAAAAGACTCATGAGATCTACGATAGAAAGTATAATAAACATGTTACAACCAAAGATTAGAGAAGAAAGAAGCAATTTGATGACAAATCCTTAAGTAATCTTGGTTGAATACAACTCTTCAAACTTTACAATGATTTCCTCCAAGTTCCTCTCAAGAAAACTACTCTAAAACAATGAAAACATAATGTTTCAAGCCACATCCAAAAGTCTCTAAAGTCGGCCATAAAATGCACTATTAATAGGATAACACAAGAAACCCTAAAAAGGACTTGACTGGCACCTRATTAGGACCAAACCGGTGCCGATTTGGTTCTGGAAAACTAAGGGGTGAAAAAGGCAACAAATCAGCGTCTGATGCGATTTCTTCAATACTTGGTCCATTCTCCAAGTTTTTCAGCTTTTCAAAATTGCACTTTATCCCCCAAACTCCTCTGCGTTCTTTGTTTGACCCTTTAAGCTCTTGTACAATCGATTTTTGCTCTTTTTCTTGTATTAAGAATGAAAACCCTACGATTAATCATTTCAAACAAAAGTTAGTGTAATACAAGATAGTCATATTGGGACAAAGCATTTTTTTTCGAAACATATTAGCTTCAAGACACRAATTGCCATGAGATAGTTGGAATTGAATAGAGAGTGCATGGGGCAAGGCGTTGGAAGCAATGAATTAGAATATGAAAAATGTTAAGAGTAAACTGAAAGCATGGAGCTTGGATAAGTATGGATCCTTACCTAGGCTGATGAAGGATGTAGAACCATCTCTATAGGGTTTTTGAGAGTAAGGCCCCAAATCTATTATTTCCTTGGCTAGATACAATCTTGATAATCTTTTGTAGCTTCAAGAGGAGTATTAGTGGGTAAAGTCTCGAATCAACTGGCTGAAGCAGTGTAATAAACTTGTAGCTTACTTCCATCATCATAATAGGCAACCTCAGAAATGAAACTGGATAGTAGATGTGTATGATAGGGATGGGGTGTTGCACTCAGAGAAGGTTGGTGGAGTATTTTGTTCACCATCTTCGTAGTTAAGGACGGGAATCAAAACCATGATGAGATGTTGGGTGCTGTTATTCACAATAAAATTGGATGGGACTCAAATTAGATACCTTGATGACAGATTAGCGAGTAATGAAGTTAAGCGAGCCTTATGGGGTATGCATTCTAAATCCTCAAGACCTGATGGATGAAATGGAGTATCTTTTTAGAAATACTGGCATGTGGTGGGAGAGGAGGTGTYCTATCTTGCTTTGGGAATTTTGAATGAGGGTAAGGTCCTTGAGCATATTAGTAAGACCAATATTGCTATAATCCCAAAGAACAAGGCCCTAAAGGGTGGCGGATTATAGACCGATTAGCCTCTATAATATTTTGTATAAGACTATTTCCAAGGCAATTGCTAATAGATTATGGAGTGTTCGGCCTTCTTTGGTGGGTGAGATATAGAGTGCTTTTGTTTGGGATATATTGACAATTATGCAATTATTGCATTTTAAGCATATAATTGGTTGAAGAAGGGAAAGGGTTGTGATCCGAGCTTCGCATTGAACTTTCATATGGCCAAAGCATATGATAAAGTTGATAGGCAGCATTTACAATAGATGATCTAGCAG
Organism: Rhazya stricta; assembly: GCA_001752375.1. Lineage (NCBI taxonomy): Eukaryota > Viridiplantae > Streptophyta > Magnoliopsida > Gentianales > Apocynaceae > Rhazya > Rhazya stricta. The sequence goes on from MEJB01000065.1 coordinate 383,354, forward strand.
CTTGGGATTCCTGTGTTGTTGGTTGATACTATTATGAGATATGTTCAAACTATCCCATTTTAGGCTTTGGTGAATAGTTGTTCCACAGTTTTGTTTACACCAACTAGACGAATCAGACGAGGTAACCCCTTATCACCTTTGCTATTTATGTAGTATTGGAGAAGTTASGAGAGACTTTGTTATCCTAAGGCTTTGGAAGGCATGATTTTTTGCAGTATTGAGGCATTTAACTTTGCCTTGCTCACTAAGCAAGAGTGATGTTTTCTTAAATATCCAAATTCCTTAGTTATAGTAGGGTGCTGCTGGCAAAATACTACTAAAATAAAGATTTTATGCATGCAAAATTACGAGCTGCCATTTCATATGTTTGGAACGGAATTCCGGAAGCTAGGGTTTGCTAAATGAGGGAATGAGGTGGTAGGAGATGGAAAAGAAATAGGAGTGTCAAAAAACCAATGGCTACCAATTCCATCTTCATTCGATGTTATTTCAACTAATCTATTATTGCCACAGGATTTTTGAGTGGATAGCCTGATCATTCAAGGCCCTCAGTAGTGGAGTTGTAATGCTCTGGAGGGTCTTTTCCTTGCGAGATACGTTGAGGAATTTCTGCATATTCCTCTACCATATATGCCAAGACAAAGTACCTTAATTTGGCACTATGAAAATTCAGAGGTTTTCTATGTCCGGTCGGCATACAAGACGGGCATAGCCTTCATGGAATAGAGCTCTTCTAGGGGTGGAGGTAATCTTCTTTAGCTGGTTCTTTTTCTTGGAATAGATTATCGAGAACTGAAGTACCTCCTAAGGTGCGCACACATGGGTATGGCATTATATGCCAAGGCATTGTACATACCTAAGCCAATCTAGGTACAATGTTCAACGTCCAAAATGATTTATGTCCATTCTATAAAAATGAGKTTGAAATTGAGTTGCACGTTCTAGCAGGGTACTTATATGCTAGAAGGGTTTGGCAGATAGCTAGTATTGATTTTGCTTGGACTTTGCATGATGTTTCATGTATGAGGGAAGTGTTATGTAAGGTGATTATGTATGACTAGCTGATGGAGGCTAAGGAGGTTGGTCTTCTTGTTGCTTTAGGCAATTTGGTTTCCTCGCAATAAGCTAGTCTTTGAAGACTTCCACATCTCTAAGGAGGATATAGCTGGTTTTGCAACCAACCATTTGGTGGACTGGAGGGGGATATTTCTATTGTGGAGTAACAAATAGGCACTGCCTTAAGCAGATAGAGGTCGTTGGCTACTAGGTTAAATTTAAACGTCAACGGCACTTGGCAATTGAATAAAGCAGAAGTGGGCGTGGTTGTAAGGTATGTGGAGGGGGACGTGGTAGCAGCTATGGCAGTTCGAGTGAGAGAGGATACTGGATCGGAGCACTTGGAGTTGATTGCTATAGATATAGGTCTGAGACTAGCTTAATAGTGAGCAAAGTTGGAGCTTAATAGTTTTGAGGTGGAAATGAACTGCTTAAATGTCATAAGGAAGTTGTGGTGCACAGGAAAACTTATCGACGCTAGGGGCAATCAGTATAGAGGCCAAAGTTCGACTCTGTATGGCTGGCATGAATAGATTGAGATATGTGCCGAGGAGCTAATATTGCAGCGCATTTTCTAGCCTAGGAAGGCTGTTTGTAATGGGGGAAAGAACTTGGATTTCTGATATCCCTGATGATGTAATTCGTGTTGCTCAAGCATTTATGCCTATTATTTAATGTATGCTACTTTTCTTTTCAGAAAAAATAAAAAAGAACTTATGTTTTGAATTAATAACTTACGTACTTCTCTGATTGAATCTATTCTTCTGATTTTTGCAAATGTTTTAGCTCATTCATTTTSTATACTGAGTTCCGAGCAAAACCCCTAAATCTTCATTGATTGAATCAATTCTCCTGATTGAATCCAAGTTGCGCTTCTTCTAGGAAGATCTGAGAGGTCGGACCATGCATTTCCCACCAAGTCTAAAATCATATTGCGAAATCATATTTGACAGAATGTTTGAAATAGAACATGCAAGTATGTTTATTATAGTGGTTTGGTCTAGTAAAGGTATAATATCAGGCATTTCTGTAACCCCAATAATTATACCAACTAGGTCTTTCTAAGATTTTTACCGCAATCAGTGGGTGTCCAGATTTTAATGATTTGAACAGTGGAATGGGCGATGAATATGTTTGTTTGATCTAACTTTTGTTTAATTATGGCTGAGTTTCTGTCCACAAGAATAAAGTCATAAAAGGTAAGGGTTTTGTTTGTTGTAGGTTGAAAAAAGTTTGTTCTTTTAGGGCATATCTGCTGGCTACTATTTGAATATAGTCGTAAAATATTTACGGTTCAATATGTGTAATAGTTCTGTAAAGTGCAGTTTTGAGGTGGGGTTTGTTGGACTTTTGGAGGATAATGGGATTGGGAGCTGAATAAGTGTTTTATTTCTCCTTTAATGGTATAGTTTGGAGACTTTGAGATTTTGTTGTTGGTGGAGGTAGTGGTGAAGCCACATTAGGGCAGGGACACGGGGAGGGGGGGGGCTTGACCCCCGCAAAACTTTCAAACTTTTCATTTTCTTATTTGTTAAAAAAAATTAAAATTCAACACCTAAAATTAAAAACATATATGGTTCGGGAGATTCTTGGCTCCGCCACTGGTTGGAGGCCTGTAGCACCATCTTGTATTTTAAGTTATAAGAACTTACCTATTATTTTGACCATATGGAATTGTCAGTGGAATCCCATGGGCTTCCGACCATTGTTGAATCATTTTGATTTCAGAAGTTTCCATAAGAGTTTTTGTTTCTCCCAAATTTCTTTATATTTTTCTTCATCGGCAATGTTGGCACATATTTTTGGCAAGGTAAGTGACATCGGTTTGGAGCCGGAAATTGTTGACGTTGTTTTGGAGACATGGCATGGGGAGCTGCTTTTTTTGTTTTGTTTTGTTTTTTCTTTGTTGTTCTCTCTTTCTCTCTCTCTCTCTGGGATAAGATTTTTGGAGAGTTTTTAGATAATAAAACTTCTTTTGTCGAAGATGTTTATGCATTCTGATTTCTTTTTGGCTTTATCTTCGCTGTAGACATTCCCTGGTAAGATAGTTTGGGGTAAAATTTGTTCCTCCTTTGATGTATTGAATGTCAAAATGAAAATCAGATAAAATARCTTGCCATCTTGCAAAAAGTTTTTTGGGGTAAGGTTTTTTACATCTTCATCAAATTTATCATTTACGTGCAATRAATTTTTTTATTTAGTAAATCAGATTGAAATTTAGAAATGCACAGAATTTTGGAATGATTTTGTTGTGTATTGTTCCAATGTTGAGATGCAAATACATGATATGTCCTTTACTATTTTGTTTTTCWTTTAATATCCCTCTATACCCAATTTTTGGAGCATATGTTTTCGCAGTTTTTGGTTTTGCGGGATCTGAGAGGGCTAGGCGAGGAAGGATTTTAGTTTGAGTTTTTATTTTTTTAACAACATTTGTGTGTTCATCTGTTAAAGGGGGCGGTGCTTTCTTGAATTCATTATGTAATGGTTTKATTAGATTACTAGATTTGAGATAGAATCTAAGACATAATTACGACATCATAAAATATTTGGAGCTATTATTTATCGATAATTTGATTAGGAAACATGTTAGCAAATTAGATWGACCGCTCTATGAGTATCATGGTTCCCAGGAGGATATGGTGACATAAGAATTGAATTTTGATTTGAAATAGACCATTTTTATCTTCTTTGACAACTGAAAAAATATGTTAAAATGTTTAAAATGCTGCTCAATGTTGTTTGAGAAAACTAAACCATCATCAATATAAACAATGATAAATTAAGTATAAGGACTAGAAATGCCATTCATGATTCTCTCAAATTCTGATGGTGCATCCTTGTGCCCCAAAGACATTGCATTCTATTCATAATACCCAAAGGGAACGATGAATGCTGTTTTTTACCTGTCTGATAAGTGAATCTGAATTTGTCAAAACTTATATTTCATGTTAAATTTAGAGAAAATGTTTTCGGTCTCTAAAGTAGGTCCTTTTTCTTTGGAATAGGGTACCTAATCAAAGCCAGATTTAGTGGTTTTATAGTTAATGACTAGTAGTGGAACTCCTATTTCGATCTAAGAATTTTATTAATATAAAATGCTACACGACTCCAAGGGGACAGATTGGGTTGAAAAATTTTTTTTCGTGAGAAGGTCTTGGATTGCTTGTTTACCATGTTTGATAAGTTCTTGATTCATTTGGATAGGTCTAGCTTTAGTTGAGATAGACTTGTCATCAAAGTCTTTTGCATAAGGAAGATAGATTGTGTGTTGTTTTCGGTTACAAGATACTGTAGGAATTTCAAAACAAATATGAAACTGGATTTTGTGTTGTAAGGTTTATATTTTAGCTTTAATTACTGGATCCTTAAGTTGGGCCTTTTTTTTTTTTTCTAGAGATTTTCCTCCTTTAAGAAGTTAATTTTGTTTTGCTTGCATTTGAGAAGATCAAGATGTTTGTCTATTCAAACTTTGAGAAAAAGGAAGTAAAATTTGTTGGTCAAACTTGGTAGTTTGGGTTCCTTCTTTGGTAATAGAAAAAAGCATGATCTGCTTTATAAATAGTATTCATAAAATAATGTCGTTAGAGAAGTGCTTGGATGAAAGAAATAGGTTTTTACTCTAAGAGTCGGTAAGTTTAAAGTTAATAGAGAGTTCGGTACCATTAGTTGGCCTAAGTCCTCCTTTGGTTTTTGAACTGGAAACTTATTAAGAATATTCGTAGGATTATAGGTGTTGAACTCTAGAATGATTAGTAAAAGGGTTAGAGAGAATATTAGAGGAACTTAGTTGACTTATAATTTGTTTGAATTAGTTGAGGCATTTTTGAGGTAGAAATAAAATTCTACATATTTGTGAATATGTTTAGTGTTGATATAGAGGAGACATAATGTTTAGCTGGTTGGGAGATAGATCAAGAAGGTTGAAATTTTGAACTGTTTGGCATTATAGGCAATACTCTAGTGCAACACACCGGAATAGGCATCTAACTGATTCTTAGATTTTTAAGCATAAATGTACTAGATCTCTACGAACAATATTAAAATAAATTAATCGTCATCATTATTACCCTACTTCCCTCCCCAGCTCTGAAAGGAGAAGCGAAAGGACAGCAGTGAAAGAGAGAAAGAAAAACAAAAGAAAGGAAAAGGGTTAAAGACGGACTGCCTCTCAAAAGTCAATATTAGTGACTTTGTCGATCATGATTATGGAGATAAATAAAAATAATTAAAAGTAAAACTAAAATTTAGACGGCAATACCGATCATAAACAAATACAAAAGAAAAAGTAAAAAAATAAATACGATAAAATAAAATGATTAAAAGATTTTATAATAATAATATTTAAAAAATTTACAAAATCTGAAATACAAAAAATGGGGGAAACTTTTACCAAGAGAATATCTGCATAGCTTGCTAAGGAATGGGAGGGACTGATGCTTCCTATTTATAGATAGTAGTGGCTGGATATGCCCAAGCGGTCGTTACACATGTCATTCCAAATTCATTTTTCAATTACAAATGAATTGTCAAAATGTTGCAATTTATGAAGATCTTCTCATCAACATTTTGACATTTATTTAATTCCACAGGAGCGCCAACGAAGCAGAAAAATCTGCTTCAGAAGCCATTTCCTGAAAATTTTGCTAACTACAAGAAAAGTATATTTTGCAAGGGAAATTTGTGATAAATTTGCAACGATCATAAATTGGATAGAATATTTGCAAGTAAAAACAAAATCGCCACAATTCTTTTGCAAATTTGCGAGAGAATTGCGAGTGAATAACATCCAAAATGAAATTCCTTATCAATCCCTCACAAGCTTGGTACAGAAATTTACCTCAAAACTTAGAAATCGTTTTGCGAGGACCATTCCTTCACAAAATACATATAGTAAAACATCTCATTATATTTTATAAAACTTGTCTCAAATTCTTTGCAAATTTGGAAGGATTTGTTATGACTTTTTAATTTTAGTTACTTTTAGAGGCCCTTGCAAATTCCACAAATTGATAAGGGATTTATCACGGATTTGCAATGATATTTTAATTTTATAAATTGAAATAAGTCATCATAAATCTCTCGCAAATATACTAGGGATCAGCGACAAATTTTAATTTTAATTATTTTTTTCATAAATCATGAATTTTTATTTTTTTACTTTATTTAATAATAAGATCATCGAAAATCCCACACAAATTGACAAGCGCCTTGCAAGATACGTTTAATTTTTAATTAATTTAGAGTATAGAGGAAAGAGTTAGAGTTTGGATGATGAATTGGTGAGAATTGACTGTTATATTTTTATTAATTTAATAAACATTCCGTATTCTTTTCTTTTTTATTCTTTTGTTTCTTTAAGTAGTCCATTTGAATTTTTCTAGTATTTACAAGTTTTCCAATGGCTGCCACCTAAAATTTTCCAAGTTGACCGTTTTCCATCAAAGTCCACCATTTTCAAGTGATATGTTTACTATTATATTAATTTTTACTTAGTATCTCCACATCCATAGGGCTATTTCAAATTCTGCTCAATGTGTCCTCGAGATCTGATTCCTCTTACTTGATAGAAATATTTAATTTAAATATCTTTTAAACTACACATGATGAATAGAGGTCGAATATGGAATATTACTTTTATTTAGCTATTCGCTTAACGATYTCTACATTGATAACATTATTTTGGATTCCCTTCGATGCATTTATAGAATCTAATTTTTATTCGAAAGAATATTGACCCAAACTTATTTCAAGATTACGTTACCACTACAAAGCCAACATGGATAAGTTAATTTTGCCTATTTAAATGATCCCTCACGGATCCATTGCACATTTCCGAGGAATTTATAAAGAACTTTCAATGTTTAATTAATTTAGGGTATAGATTAAAGGCCAGAGTGTTAGAAATTTTCAAAGGAGTTGCGAGGATTGACTTTGGAAAGACAAAGAAAGAGATTTGAGACAGAAACAATTGATTCTAGATCAAATATCGCAAACTAGAATGCTGAATTTGGAGAAAGGGAAATTCGACCATGAATTATAAGCAGAAGATGGATTTCCATAGTAAGAAGGTTGTCGAAAAATATGACATTATGACAGAAAGTGACAATGTTTGTTCTGATTGGGAGGAAGATGACGAGTCTTGACAGTTTTCAACCAAATGATAGCAAACACCAGCAATAGGATATTTAAAACGTGAAAAAGCATTCTTGCATCCGAATTGACTAAGGAGACAAGAACAATGTTGAATGTTGAGGAACATTTATAACCTATTCACAGCTCTCTTATGGAAGAGAAAGAGTAAGAATAAAGAGAGATGCAAAGGTTGTTTAGGTTTAGTGGTTCAATCAAATATTGTGAATGTAGAAGTATACAAATTTTAATGATGTAATGATGGATTAGAGTTTTAAATTTTGAATTTCAATTCAAATTTAATCTAAAAAATATTGAGGGTTATAAATGTAAATGTAATATATTTTTTCTTATAAATTTAATAAAATGACTACCCTCTTGATCCACATTGTTCATGGATCAACTTGGGCCAACTAACACTACTCATATTGAATTTCTCTGAAAATAACGGGACATGATATTTTCCAAGATTGATATTATTTAGCATGTCTATCATCTATATATGATCAGTATCAACAAATCTTCCCCACCAACATGTTTTCATTGCTCTCACATAATTAAAGTCATAATCCTTTCCAAATATTTTATATATATTTTGACTATGCAAATTTAGTTTGTCGACAGATTAGTTGAGGAAACTATTAGCTGACTAGACGTACAATCAGCTAAGAATGCCATCAATTGGTTAGCTAACGTGTCAGCTAAGATTGCAATCACTGACTTGCTAGCACATAAAGCTATTCGTCATTGAATCCCTAAGCCTTTTTTTTTTTAATTAAAGATGAGTTCCCAAAGTACTCCAAAGTCTACAGTTAGAATGGAAAGCAAGTGCTTGTGAGGAAAATAGTAGGAGTTTAYAGTGATAATGTGTTTTGGTTGATAGCCCAAACATCAWACTATAAGGATATACTCTCAATCTTATAAAATACATGACAGTGAATGAAAAACTTAAACAAAGCCATAATAAAGGTGTAATAAAGCTACTGTAAACGAGCTTTTGAATAAGGTTATGTAGATTGCAAATTTTGATGTGAGTTTAAAGACATTTATCTTTGTGCCATTCTTCTCTATTTATACACATATGAGTTCTTTAGAATGTTTCACCACTAACTCCATGAAGTCAAATAATTATTTATTGACCATACGATGATGCTCCTCAAATATCATAGCGTTGTGCAAGAGAGAACATGAGGTTGACCCGGTCAAAGTTATYCTTAGTCTTGTAGTGAGCCTTAGTCGGTAGTGACCCTGTTTAGCTAATAGAGTGAAAGTTGATGACCCAACTTGTAATTGGCTAAATTTTCGTGCCAACATAAGATCCATAGCTTTGGTTAATCAACTAGATAAACTAACGTCTTCTAGTAAAATAGCAAAAAGATAAGGGAGGGAATTTGGTTGAAACTCATCAGTTAGTGCTCAATCGATTATTTTGATCTTCTGTCAATGAGACATTATCCTCTTCTCTTGTTAGCTACTTGCATGATCTACTGACCTCCTAAAGATGCAAGAACAATGTGGGCATTATCACTAGCTCTTGCAGTTTTAGTTGTTCTGGTCAACTGAAACCCAGTGTTAGCATGTGTAGTCCTTCGTTTTACCTCAACCAACCAACAAGTCCTCTGCCAATAAAACACTTATTCCTTTCCTTAGTTGTTATCTGTGTGATTAGCCGATATTGTGAGGTCAAAAGTACCTAGAAGACCATCTGCGTCTTAAGTGTTTTTAGTCATTTGGAGGGTTAAAATTGGGTGTCAACAATATGGCATAAATGATATATATCCAATATTCTTTTTTAGAATTCGCAACAATATGGCATAAATGATATATCCAATATTCTCTTTTAGAATTCGTTTTACACTATCAATCTATACAAATTAATCATATTTTACTAGTTAAATGTCCTCTCTGATTTGACCTAATTTATTAGTTTTTTTCCTTTTTTCCTCTTTAGGTGTGAATAATTATCATGTTCTTACCTTTTGATCCACATATTTTTTCTCTTAATTATGTTCTTATGAGGACAAAAGTTCTTGGTCATTAATCACTTCTTGATGGTAGAAAAGTACTCTCACTACAACAAAACATATCACTTGCGATGTTAATGAAAACGTTTATCGAAGTTTTTAAAAGCGTTAGCAGTTGCGTTGTTAAAAGTTGCGTCTTTACATTATTTGATGATGCAAAATCTATGCGTCAGCAAAATTAATTTACCGACACTTTTATATAAACATCCCAAAAATTAACGATGCTTTTATATAAGTATCCCTAAAATTAATGACGCTTTTAGATAAACATTACCAAAATTAATGACGCTTTTAGAGAAATTAATGACATTGTTATCTTAAGTGTTCCAAACATAACAACACCCTTTAGATAAGTATCCATAAACTTAAAACGACCATTTTATCTTAAACATTCTCTTATAGGATTCCATATTATCTTTAGTTGGATGGATGTCATAGCAGAAAAGACATTCTGAAACATAAAGTTAAATTCCTTCAATAGTTAAACAAAATCAGTACTAAAACATTCCAATCTATAATAATTAACATTCAAGTAATAAATTGGATAGTTGGTCCATAAGTAAGGTGCTCACTCCCAATGTGGGGTTCTTTGACTGAATTTTTGGATAATGATGCTTTTTTAAAAGCATCCCTAATGGACGACGCTTATATTTAAAAGCGTCCCAATTTTTTATATTACTCGATAATATATCGACATTTTTTAAATGGCGGTAAAAAGTTTCAAATTTTTTATATTACTCGATAAGGTTACGCTTGTCTTAAAAGGTGTCAAAAATATTTCTAATATAACGACGCTTTTTAATTAATGTTGATAATTCTTTTAAAATGAGGTTACTTTTTAATTAATGTCAGTAATTATTCTAATATATAAGGTCGATAATTCTTTTAACATGAGATACTTTTAACTAATATCATAAAAAAGTATCATTGCTCTATGATCTTTTTGTTGTACTGTCTTATCTATACGTCATTCTATCTCATCCTCATCCYAAACCCTAAGATGTAGAGACATGGAACTATCAATAACTAAGAGATCATTTCATTTGGTACTCTTACCAAAACATTCCCAATCCTCTTTCTTATTTGAGGTGATATAATTTATAAAGTAGAAAAAAATAAAGGAATACAAAACATATAAATTTAGATACTTGTTCCACAAGTTTGACATTTAAAAGTACCACTATTGAGTAACCAAACAAAAATAAAAGGCCTCCAAATATGCATGAGTATCAATCCTTCATTTCTTAGTGGATCAACTACTGCAACACTCTTGAAGTCAGGGACATACGTTCAGTCAATCTCTTCTTGATGCAAGCAGTAAKGTGCTCTGGTCTAAATGCTATTCCAACCAACCCATCACACCAACATCGGCTTAAGGAGAAACACCCCCATCCTGATGATTGTCGACATCTCCAACCAACCATCACACCAACATCGGCTTGAGCTCTCATGCTTGCCGCTTTCCTCGATCGTCTCCTCTTCATCTTCTTCATTTGCTCAAGGGAACATGTCAATGCATTTTCACATCCAATGGAGAGCCAATAATAAACATCTTCTCACCCTTGAGAACTTTAAAGTTGGGATGTAACTTAAATGCATGCTTAATCACAGCGAGATACCTAGATATGCAAGTTGGATTCAAGAAACTCCCCAAAACATTCTTCTACTATCTTTGGCTAGGTGCATTCCTCCATCCAGATATCTCTATTTTTCTGCAAATTCTCTATTGCTTACATCCTCTCCTCAGCACATTTCTGATGTGGGGATTAGCCAAAGCTCGGATCTAGACACAAACACMACAAGAAAACAATGGAAGATGTTAGAACAAGTCAGCAATTGAGAAATCACAATGGAAAAATAAGAATAGAAGGATAGTTGAAAGAAAACTAGAACCAACAAGGCAACAACCCTTGATCTCTTGAGATCAAGAACCAAATACCAATGAGGATTCAACCTTCTTCCCTTTACAACCTTACACAATGGTTATAGCAACCATGCACAAAGAGGATACTTAATGAAGCTTGCTAGCACCAATCCCTTGACGAATTAACACACACAAGATAGCTTAAGCCAAATCAACAACAATGCMCTCTAAATCTCTCAAGGAAATTCAATGCATTCAACYAAAAARGAAAACAGTGTTTTCTTTGYGTTCTTCACCCACRAAAATCTACCTCTAAAGTGAAGACAAGRAAGCCYTTTATACCTAGGTTGTTCACTTGTCTTCAAACTCTAGATCCAACTAGAGTCCCTTGCTATAAAGGAACTAATGTATGAAATATAAAATAAACTAGAAAACCTATCTTGTCTTGGCCCGCAAAGAAAAGAGTCTAGAACGAGGGGCTATCTTCTCTTGGCCCACGAAGAAAAGAGGTGGAAGACATGGGGCACCGATCTTGGGCTGTCTTCTTTTGGCCCATTGGGTTTCTTCTCTTGGCCCGCAAAGAAACGAGTCTAGAACGAGGGGCTATCTTCTCTTGGCCCACGAAGAAAAGAGGTGGAAGACATGGGCCACCGATCTTGGGCTGTCTTCTTTTAGCCCATTGGGTATCTTCTCTTGGCCCAGAAGGAAAAGAGGTGGAAGACATGGGCCATCGATCTTGGGCTGTTTTCTTTTGGCCTAGTGGGTAAATGAATTGTTGGATCTTYTTAGCCCTAGTTCCAGTCATGGGGCCATCAAATGTRGGCACCATATGTGGTGTGGCGAGTGGTCCCTCATCATCCTCCCCTTCTTGGAAAGGACTCGACCTCGAGTCATCTTGGTCTAGGTCTCCTCCTTCAAAGAGAGTAGGGCCTTCAACACTGAATGTGGCACTAACTCCATAGTCTCCGAGCAGCTCTAACACATAGGCATTGTCTCCAACTCTCCTTTTGATCTTGAAAGGATCATCTCCTCGGGAGAGCGTTCCTTCCTCAAACATGAGGTCTCGGGGTTGGAAAACAATCCTTTTCCTTCCTTTGTTAGCCTTAGCTGCCACTTGCTCTCCCTTGGCCAGCAACCTCTCTCTTGTCCTAGCATGCAACTCCTTGATGAACTCTACCTGTTTATCTACATGGTCTCTCTTGGTAACTAGAAGAACACTAGAAGATGGTTTAGGGCTGGTTAGAGATAGAGGCTCATTCTTAGGTGCCTCAGCTCTATGTCGTGTGGCTATCCCTCTTGGTGCCGCCTTGGGCGTGGCCACCCCCCTAGCGCTTGCCCCTTTGGCATGGGCGCTGTGGCTCTCCTTGCTTGTTCTCTTGCCTCATCCTCCTTCCTCTTCTTCTYATAGGCTTCCACAATCTGCATAGGGTACATAGGCTTAAACATAATTTTCTACCCATTAAAAGCGAAAGAATACCTATTGCTAAACCCATCATGTACAACCCTCCTATCATATTGCCAAGGTCTATCCAAATGTATATGGCATGCTTGCATGGGTACAACATCACATAAAATGGTATCCTCATAATGATCAAGTGTAATTGTAACCTTAGCTTGCCTATTAACTTTTAACTTGCCACACTCATTGATCCAATGCAACTTATATGGCTTAGGGTGATAAAATATAGATAATTGCAATTTAGAAATAAGCTCACTACTAGCAATATTGCAACAACTACCACCATCAATGATCATGTTACAAAYCTTACCTTTGACTAAGCATCTAGTATGAAATAGGTTTTCCCTTTGATTATCCTCACAAGGGGCTGGTTGGACATGCAAAGTTCTCTTACAAATTAAAGACTCACCATGTTCATACTCAATGCCTTCATCACTATCATGCATATCATGTTCCATTGCAACACTTTCATCAACAATGTCATCTTCATCCTTGTCACTCTCACTCTCATATTGGCCTAAATGATTGATAATTAAGGTCCTAGTATTCACACAATCCTTAGCATAATGACCTCTACCTTAACATTTAAAGCAAAYAATATCTCTAGTCCTAGAAGAGGTAGGGTTAGGAGTACTCCCTTTGGATTGTGTGGAAGATRGCATGGGTGTCTTGGAAGATGTGGGGCTGGCGTTGGGTGGCCCACAGTGCCTCAACCCATCTTGGCTCTCTTGGCCACTTCCCTTGGTGCTAGGCGCTTTTCGGCCTCGGTTGCCTTGGTTCTTCCATGGCAACAAGTTATTTTGACCTCTCTTGCTCCCTTGATCCCTTGCTTTAGTTTTCCTCTCAACTTTGACCGCCAAATGGAGTAATTCTTTCATGGACTCATAGGGATACAAGTCAACTTCGTTAACCAAATATGAATTCAAGACCCTAAGATACCTTGCCATAGTGGTTTCTTCATCTTCCCTCACATTGGCCCTTACCATGGCCACTTGCATTGCATTATATGTCTCCCCAGCTGTCATGCTTCCTTGTCTTAGGTTTTCAAGCCTTTGGCGCAGCTCTCTAGTGTAATGTTGAGGGACATATCTAGCTCTCATTAATGCCTTCATTTGCTCCCAAGTGTTGACAGCCAGATCTAAGGCTTTTCTCCTCTCTTTGATGAGATTGTCCCACCAAATCAAAGCATAACCACTAAACTCAAGGGCTACCAATTGAACTTTCCTATGCTTGAGGAAGTTGTGGCACATCCAAATCTGCTCTATCTTAGTTTCCCACTCCATGTATGCATCTAGATCACACTTGCCCTCAAATGTTGGGATCTTCACCTTGACACTTCCTAGACCATCTTGCTCAACCTCACGCCCCCTTCTTAGTTGGAAACATCTTGGTGGCTCAGGTCTCCAAGCCTCTTCCATGTTATCTCCTTGGTAACCCTGAAAAGCATCAAAAGCATTGTGATCATAAGGAGCTCTAAAGCGAGGTGATTGATGGTTTGAATAAACTTCCTTATGCACAAAAGGACCAGGTCCTTGGTAGGGCACTTGGGCATGTGGTTCAACATAGCCCTTAGATGCCCTAGATGCCACTCCAGAAGCTTAGTAGGYAGCTTGTTGGTCTGGCAATGGGGGCCTTGGACGATCATGGCTACGGCCACCTATATCAAAATTAGTGCCAAGGTCTTGGCCTACGATTGGCACATGGACTGGTGGAGAGGTCCTAGCTTCAAGCGCCTCCATCCTTGTGGCCAAAATTGCCAAGTTATCTTCCATGGGCTTGAGCATGGTAAACAAATAGGGTGGCAATGGCTCGCTGCTTTCTTCACTCCTTGGACTCGGTGATCTAGACATTATCACAACAAACTTCAACACACGAACTTGTTAAGTTAATGAAATAAAAACTTCCCGTGTATGCCCTCTTTGTGATCACTCTCTCTCAATTGTTGCTGATTCAAACTTGGTTTGATGGATTGCCTTGTATGGATTAATAACCAATAGGATTAGATTCCACAAAATGAAGTGAATAAGGAGAGGTATAAGCTATAATATCTCGGCAGTAGGAACAAGACTCAACAAAGGGAAAGAAAGACTAAARACAAGACTCTAGGTTTGCAATAAGGAATGTGCAATCAAGACTTTAGAAGAAGATTTAGGACTTGAGGAGATGGATAGGCGTACCTTTACTCAGCCTTGAAGACACCAATGAAGCTTGAGAATTGCTRAAGGAGTGGCTTGGCRTCGGGTAGGTGTAGGCTTAGGTAGAAGGTAGGGTACCTTGATGTCTTCCAAGTCTTCAGCTTAAGTCTTGATGATATAAGTTAACCACAACTATAGAAGAGGTAGGGGACTTCTTTTCCTTCGTTGATCACAACTATAGAATAGGTGGGAGACTTCTTTTTTTCTTTCTTTCTGACCACAACTATAGAATAGGTAGGAGACTTCTTCTTTTTCTTTTTTTTGAATTTCTTTTCTTTTCTTCTTCCTTTTTTTTTTGTCTCAACAATAAAATACAAGATAGGACTTCTTCTTCTTTTCTTTCGTTGTCCTGGGAGTGGTTAGGGCAGCTCGGGTACGTAGTATAGGGTTATGATGGATGAAGGCAAGGTGGTATGATGGTCTTGGATGGTGTGTTTGGTGATCTTTGTGTGAACAATGGCTAGGCGCTTGGTTAGGTAGGCTTGGCGACTCTCAAGCTCCAAAGATCTGCTTCAAGATGAGTTTTGGCACGCCAATAGACTTGGGATGATCCTAACATACAAAGAACAACAACAATATGGTGAGAAACGGCACAACACCCCAGATTTCAGTCATTGTGGGCTCAACCTCTTTCTTTTTTTCTTTGTGATTTCGAGATAGAAGGAATCATGTTTGATGTCAACCACAAACTCAAGACCCACGAATAGAACAAACTCTCAATTTTTTTTTTTTTGGGATTTCGAGATAGAAGATGTGCTTGATGTCACCACAACTTTAAGAGTTCAACAAATGGGAACAAACTCTCAGATTTCATTTTTTTTTTTTTGTTTGTGATTTTTGGATATAGGATGTGTTTGATGTCATCACACTCAAAGACTCCACAATGGGAGGCAACTCTCAAATACTTTTTTTTTTTTTTTGAGATAGAGAGATGTGTTTGATGTCAACCAAAGCTCTGATACAATTTGATGTGGGATTAGCCACAATGCTCAGACCTAGACACAAACACAACAAAGAAAACAATGGAAGATCTTTGAACAAGGTCGGCAATAGAGAAATTCAGCAATGGAAAAAATAAGAATAGAAGGATAGTTGAAAGAAAACTGGAACAACACAGGCAACAACCCTTGATCTCTTGAGATCAAGAACCAAATACCAATGAGGAATCAACTTCTTCCTTTACAACCTTACACAATGGTTATAGCCAACCATGCACAAGGAGGATACTTAATGAAAGCTTGCTAGCACCAATCCCTTGAAGAATTAACACACACACAAAGACAGCTTAAGCAAATCAACAACAGTGCAAACTCTAAATCTCTCAAGGAAAATTCAAATGGTCATTCCAACCCAAAAAAGGAAAACAGCTGTTCTTCTTTGTGTTCTTTACCTACGAAAATCTTACCTCTTTAAAGTGAAGACCACTAGGAAGCCCTTTATACTTACGTTGTTCACTTTTATCTTCAAACCTCTAGATCCAACTAGAGTCCCTTGGCTATAAAAGGAACTAATGTATGAAATATAAAATAAACTAGAAAACCTATCTTGTCTTGGCCCGCAAAGAAAAGAGTCTAGAACGAGGGGCTATCTTCTCTTGGCCCACAAAGGAAAAGAGGTGGAAGACATGGGCCATCGATCTTGGGTTGTCTTCTTTTGGCCCATTGGGTTTCTTCTCTTGGCCCGCAAAGAAACGAGTCTAGAACGAGGGGCTATCTTCTCTTGGCCCACGCAGAAAAGAGGTGGAAGACATGGGCCACCGATCTTGGGCTGTCTTTTTTTGGCCCACTGGGTATCTTCTCTTGGCCTGGGAAGAAAAAAGGTGGAAGACATGGGCCACCGATCTTGGGATGTTTTCTAGTGGCCCAGTGGGTAAATGAATTATTGGATCTTCTTAGCCCTAGTTCCAGTCATAGGGCCATCAAATGTAGGCACTATATATGGTGTGGCGAGTGGTCCCACATCAATTTCTGTGCACATCGCAACTCCTTCTTACCTCTCCCACCGCTTTCTCCATCTTCTTGACCATGGCTTTTACACTTCTATTTTCCTCCTCCAGCTTCGCTATCTTTGCCTCCTAACTCTCTCTCAACTCTTTTTCAATCTTCTCYCTCAACTCTTTTCCTACGATCTCCCTCACCACATATTTGTGCCTCAGCAACTCTTTTAATAGAATAATATGCTGAGCACCCACGACACAACTTAGCGCTCTAACTCCTTTTTGATATCTGTCAAACTTTTAGCAATATCCTGAGGTGGCACGCTATGCTCGACAAACTTTACTGCATGCTTTGGAAACATGATCCTATTCTCCCAACCTAGTTCCACTCTGGACAAAATTAATCCCCCGAATGCTACACCACTCCCTCTTAAGGAGATATATGTGGCATAGCATATTCCTTGAATAGCCAAGTACCATCCCATCCTTACCTGTACTTTATGAGTTCCTCGCATCCACAAAATTAGGCATTTTCCTCCCTAAACTCGACTCCGAGTCCCAATCTTTCTTTCCCGGCCTCGCACCAATACCGAAGCTGATGTTCTCTTTATGCAGGCCGTCTTTGTAGGTTTTTCTCCTTGACCTGCTACATATTTACCATTCACCTTCTTGACCACTAGCGTTGGGATAGGAGGGACATCCTCGTGCTTGCTAACTTTCTCCATCGCCCGAGAACTACTACTCTCCCTCCTTTTCCTAGCCTTACTCCTGCTCAAACTTGCCCTGCACTGCTCTAGCAAACTCATCATCAATGAGTACAAAGAATATTTAGTTAGATACACTTTTCGACTACATATCTTAAAAAAAGGAAAAAATATTTAGACGCTTCACATGGGGAGCCCCACTCGATGCCAACCCTACACTCTCCAACAGTCCAGGATGCCACCCTTCTCCAATCAACAAACCAAATGTATAGGCATCTAACACTTTCTTATCCCTCATATTAATATCCTTTTGTGGAGGTAAATCATTTTAGAATTCTAAGCTATCATTCCAGCCTCGACGAATCCTCATCATACTCATATCGAGGTGCCCTACAAAAATAAACCCCCTTCCTACTATGATTACTGGACAGAAGCCTGCTGATGACTAATTGTGTCGTACCACTCTCCTCACAAAGAGCACCAACCTCAACATTATGCTAGAATACATACCTCAAAGTAACACCTAAACAATTCTAATTGTGGTGTCACATCACGTGCAAGAACACTAATAAAAGTCCCACCCCTCTCCTAATAAAATTACGTGACAACTGCACCAAACTTAAGTCCCAAAAGAACAATATTTCCTTAATTAACTTATGCATGTCAAACCTAAACCTCGCCTTCAATTGCGCCAYATATACAGTAATATGGTCACGAGGTGGTCAGTTTACTTTATCGTCTAGTCTTGGAAACACCAAACCATACTTCTCCGCAAAACCCACACTTTGTGCTTAATTTTGCGAACTCTGAATTTCCTCAAAAGATCATTGAACAACCCCACTTTTGCTACCCTGTTGCTCTACCCCTTGACCCTACTCGTACTTGCTTTAGATTCCTTAGCCCCCTTCCCTACTTCAGAATCTCAAGCGCTCCTATACAGAGTCCTCAGTTTACTATACGAGCTAAGCAGACTAATGTCGTCATCATCTACCTCGGGAAAATCTATAAAGAATTATCCAATAGAATATCTCACATACCACCCCTTATCACCTCAGCGTTGAAAGATGCCCTCCGTAACCACTCTCACTTTTTTCTTCTCTTCACTCTTTGAATCGTGCACAGATTAATCACTCTCTACCTCTTTTTCTCTGSTACCTGAACTGTAGACCTTGGACTCGCTACCACTTACCATCCTGCCCCCACCTTCAGGGTTTTTTGCTATCAACCATAAGCCCTCCACCAACTCGTCTACAGATCTAGATGCCATTATCAACGTAGCTTCAATATCARAGTGAAGCACGTAAACTATAGCCTGAACACTCATGGTTTCTTCTTTATTTCCTTCTTACCTATTATCTAGCCTTCTATCTCTCCCTCAATTCTTCATTTGCACTCTCAAATGCCGTATTATGAGTCACCCCTCCTATACATACTTCTTCTACCTTGACTTGGGGTGACGTAGGTTTGCATATTTACTCGACCTAGTCGCAAACTTTCCTGCTACTTTTTGTTGGGAGGGCAGGATCTAAGAACCTATGCACACTTATTGCTACTCACTTGCACCCAATGGTACGCACCTACCTAATCATAACCTATAAAACATCATGGTGTTTAAGCCARAAACCCTAATACAAAGTGTATTCCAGCGCCTTCATACATTCCTTAGAAAAGGCAAATGATGTACTTGGAATACAAAAAACAAAATGGACTCCAAAACCTTCCAAATGAGAGCCCCACATTGATAGTAGTAAAAGGTCTCCCAACCTTCATGCCTATTGAAATCATAAAACTCATCTTATTACGGGTAAGTTCTCTCCTAATATTTAATGTCATTTTCATCTTGTATTAATTGCACTATCAATTAGGGAAAAAACTAGCTGAGCTGACATACAATTATAAACTGCAAAACACCAAACAATAGGTGCCAGATGCCCAGACACCCAGGCGCCCAGACGACTAGGGCTGCTGAGCGCGCGCCGCTAGAGCTCACACCTAAGAATCCAATACCATTTCCGTGACACTTGAATTTTGTGGACTTAAAAGGTGAAAACATTAATATTTGATATTGAAATTTATGACCTATGAAATTATATCCTAAAGTAAAATTGTGGGAGAACATAGATTAAGTTTAATACTCGAGCTAAGGAGTTTGAATTGTGCCCTTAAAAATGTAATAATYGGTAATGTGGGAACTAAGTATGGATTAATAATTGGCAATTGACATTGTTAGAATAAACACTGAATATCTAAGTTAGGACAGTCGTACTAAATAGACTTTCTTTCTATAATCACAATTAGGTTGTTTCGAGTGCTTAACATTGAGAACGGTCGAAGGTTTTTTACTTCRCGATTTAAATAAGAATCCTGTAACGTAAAGGACTCCTGGTAAGTAAATTCTCACATTTCATTAACGCTTATGAATGAATGTATCTGAATTTTTTTTAGGTGGATTAATGTGTTATGTATGAGATTCTATGCAAGTAAATCCCTATACCYGCCTATCTCTTTTGTTGTATGTTATGTAGTGGCGGTATGGGATTATGTTATGAAATGTGTTGTTTATGTGGAATGTTTTTACGTGTTTCATATCTTGTACCATTATTATGTCGARTGGCATGTTAATTACAATTGTATGCATTTCATGTCATGGGCATGTAGTTAGTGTTYTACATCATTCCTGGCATGAGCCGTTCATACATTTAGAAAGTAAATGGTTTAGGAAATGAAAATTTGAAAGGGAATGTATTTTATAAATTGTAACATATTCATGAAAATGTTAAAGCTTTTGGAAATGAGTGTAAACCTAGCCATGAAAGATGTGAGTGAGAAATGGGGCGTGGGCGACCAGCGCACTCGAACCGACCCTCGGGAGGGCAAGTAATGATTCAGCTTTGGGAGGTGAAGAGATGGAAGGAAAAGTAAATAAATGTTAACCGCATTGCAGTACTACAGGTAGGAATGTAATCAGATTTCAAATAACAATGGCCCACTGCAGAGTTTAATGGCTAGGCGTTACACTCAATAAGCTCACAAAAGTAATGAAATGGAAGTTTTTTACAAGTTATAAATTTTGAAAGGAAAGATTTTATGGAAAGGTTATATAAGAAAATGATTTRAACGTTTTCATYAAGAAAGTGAGATTTTATAATTCATGACATGTAGAGCATATTCATGCATTCATGCATGAGATTTACTTACTGGGCTTTATAGCTCATTCCATTTCTCTCGTTTGCATTTCAGATAATGTGTAGCCCGATGGTGTGAGGAGGTCRCTTGTGGGCAAACCAAGATACCCTAAAGTATATTTTAAATAAATTTTATTGAATAAGATAGATAGTTAATTGTCTAGAATGATTTTTTTGTATCATTAGGATATTTCTTATTTGGTTTAGTTGATTGTGTTTTTAAATTCTTTTAGGTTCTTCAAATTTCAGTTTGAATAATTGTTGGGTTGGTAAAGGATTTGTTGGAGCACATTACTCTTTACACTRGAGGTTTATTTGGGTTGGAGTGTATGTTGTGAATGGGTGTTTGAAAATGTTGAGAATGTTTTGAATGTATGCAGGGGGTAGTTATTGAAATTACAAAGGAAACTTTGTCAAATTTTTATAAAATCTTTGATAAAGGTTAAGACTTYTTTTATTTCCTATAGTAGTTGATTGTTCTATGAGTAAGGTAATGTAATATTCTCAGCTTAGGACAGTTCCTAATCTAGGGGTGTTACAATAATGGACTCTGGGATCCCGAGCAAAAAATGATGTGGTGCTTGATGAAGTTGATAACAGCTTCTTAAACCTCAACCTACTTGGTGAAGAAATCTGTGGCAACCAACATAAATGAGTGACCTTTGGAGGATGGTGAGGCAGATCTTACCAATAATATCCGTTGCCCACCCYGTAAACAACTAAGGTTTAGCTATAGGGTGAAGCTTTGTAGTTGGGACATTGAAAYGTTGTATGTGTTTCTGGCAGGCTTCACAACATTTAGCGTAGGTGTAACAATCAGTCGTGATGGTCGATAAATAAACTCCATCTCGATAGAATGACCATCTCAATTTTGGCCCTACTTGATGTGTCTGCACAACCCCTCGTGGACCTCTACAAGGCTTGAACTACTTCTTCCTTGCCCAAGCACTTTAGTACAAGCCTTCATGGCTTGTTTCGAACAAGTCAGTGTGAACCACTAAAAAATTTAAAGCTTTGTGCTTGAGCTATTTACTAACCTTGACCGATGGATTATTCAAATAGTAGATGATTCGATCCTCTAGCCAGTTGAGTTATGGCTGACAATATTCAAGATAGTTGATAAAAATGGGCAGATTGATCTCCTACAAGCACATYCTTGTATCCTGATGCATATTGGGCCAAGTCATTAGCCTCCTGGTTTTCTTTTCCTAGAAAATGCACTAGTATTATAATAGCAAATTCCCTTRGCAAGGCTTGAGTYCCCTAATATAAGTTAATTAAGTTGGAGTTTGTGCACTTGTATTCACCTGCTAATTGTCAAATAACCAGCTAGGGATCACCCATGATTTGGATGACTTTAGCTTTCATTGATAGCAAAAATTGAAGACCCAAGATCAAGGGTTTATATTCGGCTCGATTATTGGATCTGCCTTTTTCTGACTCAAACATGAAACTTCCCTTGAGACCAGTTGAGCTGGTGACTGTGATACCAGTTCTTGCCTCCTAGCTAGTTTCGGTACCATCAAAGGTCAGATTTCATGGTTTCATACCCACATAACTTTGAATATTTAACCATGGATTAATTGTTTCAAGGCATGAATGCTCAGCTAAGAGCTATTGCCTACCCTTTCACGGCTCTTAGGGCACATATTTTAGTGAGAAAATTTCTAGTTTCACTACCCACTTCATCAACCTATTCAAGAGAAATCGTACCAAATCCACCTTGCAAATAACATTAACCTTTACTACCAACAGGTAATATTCTTGCTTGGTGTAAGCATGAAAAAGTGAAAGGCATAATTTCTCAATGAGAGAATACCTAGACTCCAAGTAATTGAGGCATTGACTAAGGTAGTATACAGCCTGCTCGAGTCCCCTATCATTGTCCTAAACTTATAAGTAGCTGATTGAAGTATCGACATGGACACATAGAGTTACATCGGCTTGTCACTCTAAGGAGCGGCTAAAATTGGGGGCATGGTAAAGTTCGCTTGATCTGCTCAAAGGCTTCCTCATGTTCTGCCTTCGGTATAAGAGTCTTAGATGGCCGTAATTTTAGGAATAATGCAAACGTTTTGAGTTTCTAGCCGAGTTGTCAAGAATCACCTTAAAAAGTTTATCTTGCCGATCAGATTTTGCAACTTCTTCTTATTTTTTAGGGGCCCGACTTCCAGTATTGATTTGGCCTTATTGGTATTGACTTCAATTCCTATCCATTGCACTAAAGCCTAGGAAATGCCCAGCAGATGCCCCAAAAGCACATTTTGTAGCATCCATTTTCAAACTATGTCGGCTCATCCYTAAGAAAGATTTCTCCAGATYAGCTATATGTTGGGCAAAGGTAGCCGACTTGATGACTAAATCGCTAATATATACCTCCATGCTTCGGTCAATTAGCTCATGGAAAATCATGTCCATGGCCCTATCGTGCATTTTTTAGCCCRAATGGCATGACTACCCACTCAAGCAGATTGATTGCTCCGGGACACCTGAAACTTATTTTATTCACATCGTCTTCAACTATGAATATTTGGTTGTAGCCAGAGTATTCATTCAAAAAGCTAAGAAATCTGCTTTGTACAGCTGAGTCGACCAGCATATCTACCATAGGCATAGCATACTTATCTTCAGGCGTAGCAAAATTTAGGTTTTTAAAGTCGATATATACCCAGACTTGGCCATTTTTCTTGATGATAGGAACGATGTTTGATACACACAGCATACTTGGTTGTCCGGACAAAGCCGCATTGCAAAAGCCACTCAATCTCCTCCTTGACTTTCAAAAAAAAAGTTCAATTATACCTCMTAGCTGATTTTTCTGAGGCTTGTATCCCTCTTTAATTCATAAACRGTGTTCAACCACTCTCTAATTCAAGCCTTAGCATTCCATGGTAATCCCCATGCAAAACAGTCTCTATATTGTTTGGTCATTTTGACCAACTGCTTTCGTTAACCTTCATCCAACAAGCGCTGAGCCTAGTGAATTTGGTTTCCCCATGATCTCCTAAGTTGATGTCTATAAAAGGATACTGAGGTATAAATTCAGTGCCTACTTGAGGTTCCATTCAGTCTCGAAAACCTCTAATGTGTCTTTTGGTCTCACCAAATGGGCCATCTCTATCTGAATTTTGCAGACAATTGAATACGCCATTAGCTTATCTAAGCTTCGGGTGTCCAACGTTCTTGCTTTGGATCCTTTTCCATCTAGGTTTCTCCAAGCTACCTCTTTTGTCCTTGGCTGAGCTTGTGACCTAAAGATGATTTGGCAAATTACGAGGGCTYAGACTCTAGAGAGTAGAGGATACCTTCGCTCATCAGGATATCAGCCAAAAATGGTCTATGATCAATCGGGTTAACTTCCATTCGATCACCATCCCATAGTATAAGCTGCTAGTAAAGGGTGGATAGTATGCACTGGTAGGCATGGATCAAATYTTCTCTAAACAATATGGTGTATGCCAGCTTGGCTACTACCGCAAAAAAGGTAGCTGTGCTAGTTTTTTACCAGACTATGATGCTCATGATTAAAACTCATTCCAGTTGAAGATTTTCCATAGATTTATTCAATTGAATATCAATACTCATAAGATCTGTCGATGTCTTAACTAACTGTTTAGGGTGGAAATGAGCATGATATTAAAAACATCTCCCCATCCATGAAAATTTGGCTGACTGGATAGTCATCAAGTAAGCCTTGATGTACAAAGGTTTGAGGTGATCCACCATCTCCTTGGTTGGTTTTGGGTAAGACATCTACGGCTCAGCTGGTAGGACTTTGGCTGCAAGWATAACTAACCTAGCCATGGGCTCATCAGTTGGCAAAACATTACTTGTTAATGAGCTTTACCAATTGGTGTTTCTGAATTCAGTGGGCAAACTAATGACATTGATGCCCTGACCAACTTTCTTTTTGATCGACTTTAAATGTGCTTCTAGCAAAACTCTTTGTTGAGCTCTCTGCCTCTGCACCCTTCTTTTCAGCATCTTGGTTAGCCATAGGGGTGGAGCTGAGACGGTGTTGTTTTGGATAGTTGGAATTTCTAAGGTTATGGTTCCTCCTTTAAGTGGAACTTAGTTGTACTTCTAGGATTATCCATAGTTAATCTCTCGAATACTGAGGGTTTACTATCCAACCAAACAAAAGATGATGTGGTATTCGATTCTTGTGGCAATTCCACGATTTCGGCAGGTAGGCTCTCTTCTAAAGTTTTGGGATCCTGAGATGTTTTCTTCTGTTACTACAGTCTCTTTCTCGTATTAGAGGCTATTATTACACTAGCATCGACAGCTGGTCAGGGATCCCTACCCACTAGTGATTCTTAAGACTTTTGTCCGAAAAATGGAAACGACCTTCAGCTAGATGGCCTTTTGAATAGTATTTCAAAAAACTAAACAATAATTGGTACCATGACTGAAAGGGTAATACCACTTATACCTTTTACCTTTCAATTCCTCCAAGGAAGGTATTATCTGGTCGGTCGAAAGTTTAATCTGCTTATTCTTCAGCAACTGATCAATTATTCATATTATCTTTTAATATATCAAAAGTAATTTCAGTTGGTTCATATTCTCTAAATTTGCTACATCATCGATGGCTGAAATCATGGTTTGGCCTATGCTAAACTTAGTTGKTGCAGATATTTCCTTRTTTTTGATGAATTCTTCAGCCTCAATTACATGGGAAAGTAGCATGGACAAGTCTGAAAATTCTTGTAGGATAGCTTCTTCTTTAATCATAGGTTCATATGTCCAATTGCTATTCTACCATACTCAGCTTCTAGCAGTAAGGTGGGGCATTTCCTTTCCTCCATGTAAATCTCTCCAAGAAATCAACCACAACTTCATTGGCTCTTTACTTTAAGGATACCTTCGGAACAGCCTACAGAACCTCTCATAGAATAAACGCTCCATATTGGCCCAACTACTGATTGAATTTGGCGGCAAGCTAGCATACCATTTGAAGGCTGCTCCGGATAATGATAAGGAGAAAAATTGTAGCTTATGCAGGTTGCTGTTGTTGAGCTCTCCACATTGAGTCATGAACCGGCAAATATGCTCCATTGTTGACTTATCAACATCACTTGGAAAAATGGAGAATTCAAGTGTCTTGTATCCTCTTTGCATGGTAGCTGCAAAGTCTATCCATTCTAGATAGGGTTTTCTATAGACTCAATGATCATTTACAGCAATATTGAGCCCATATTGCCTCTTTAATACATGAGCTACTACATTAGCATCAAATAGTGCGAGAACCTATGATAGTAGCACTCCTAGATTGGTTGGTAGTTGCTTTCAACTTGAAATGCCTGATGTTGAGAGGAGGCATCAGTTCCTGTGCCTGGAGTGGTTGAGTTGCCATGGTCAGAATTGCCTGCCGCATATTCTTGCCCTAGGTTTGGTTGGTAGGAAACTGAGTAGCATAATCTTATCACTCAGTAGACTGCTAGGTGTATTGATTTGGCGCACAGGAAAAAATTTGAAGCTTGTGGCAAGAAATGATTATAGATTTCCCGAGTGTCGTAAAGTGTCGGCTACCCCTCTTGCTGTGATGATCGTGCTATGTGAGGCAGTCTTCCAGATGAGGCATAGCCCATCTGCTAGGAGACATTTCTCCAAGGCATTGTAATAAGGTCTTGGGGAAATTGTGGCATAGATAGAGCCYAAGTTTGTACTGCTTCCAAGTTTTCGATAAAACAATTAGTCATTAAAAAAGAAGAGAATGCAACTAGAATTGATCTAGGGTATATGGGAATTCGACATTGTGCTAAACCCTGTATCCATTCTGTAGYATAGGCCTAAAAATAGTAGCAAACTGCTATAATATATTTTACATTAAATCACTTCTGCAGTGCTYCATAGTGAATCGGATGGCTGACAAAGAAGTTGGAGTCGACTACTCGTTAGCTGATGTTGATGGATCTTGATGGCTAGGAGCCATTTCCGAGTGAAGACCCCATCTTTCCAGATTCTACCAGATAGTGCTTACTGAGCCAAACTCTAGTGTATTAGTGGTAGATGTGTGTTGGGCATGAGTTTGGTTGTTCTAATTTCTAGCCATGATTTTGTGGCGGAATGAAGTATCATGCACACTTAACAAGTCCAAACAAGCATGCCAATTGTATTGGAGTACAGAGAGATGCATAGCTACCTCTTTATTCTATTGATGATACATAGACAAGGGAGGTAATTTYGACTCTTTATTCTATTGATGATACATGCGTGCTAAAAGTAGTGTCCAAGTGGTTTTGCTCGTAAGAGTATGACTATGACATGGTGCGTAGTTGTGACTCTTTATTCTATTGATGATACATAGACAAGGGAGGTGATGATAGTATATATGTTAGTAGGGTTTCTAAAAGATGATCACTTTTAAGTTAGTTCAAGTCTTGAAAGATAAATATTCTGCTAAAAAAAAGGAGTGTGGGAAAGGATTGATATAAGTGTGGTTGTAGTTGTATCCACACACTTCGGTTCACCTTCCAATTGTTTACAGTGTTTTCTTCTACACCAGAACCTTGTGGTGCAAGTTTAGGCGGCATAGTAAGGTTAGGGGATGGGAGTGTTTGATCTCATCTTCTTATTGTTATATGTACACTTTAGAAAAGGAGTCTGCAACATTTCTTGGTCTTAGTAGAGACTATTGCTGATCAAACTTCTGGAAAACAATGACTATAGCTTTATATTCGGCAAACTAAATAACCATTCTTGTTAGCCCTTCCCCTCTAATAAAGTACACTATATTTTTGCAATTACATATTTCATGTCTCTTTCACTACTCAGGTATATTAGGTTAATATTTGCATCATTTTCTATTAATATARATAGAGAAGTGCTTAGCTATAAATATTATACCTCACACATGTTATCATTTTATCACAAGAGAAGAAATTGTTCACAAACTTTCTTCATACTTGCTCGTGTTTCTAGTTAATAGCAAGTCATAGTGAGTACAAGCAGATAAAAATGGTCATATTGCTAGCTTTTACTTTTTATGGGGGAAACGCGACTATTAGTTATAATATATATATATATATATATATATATATATATATTATATATATATATTTATATATATATTTAGTTTTATAGGAGAGCCCGCACTCTTAATTGTATTATTATTCTTTTAATTTCATTCTTGGAATTTTGTTTTTATAGGGTAGCCCATGCTCTTAATTGTATTGAAGTGTTGTGAAATTGCTATTATATGTTAGTTGTTTGTATTAATACCTTTAATCATTGTAAAATTTTCTCCTTATGCTATAGTTCATTAGTGTTATCATCATGGAAAAATATTAGATGAATCTTCCAAGAAATAGCTTAGCATAACAAAATGGAGTTCAAAATTTTTAAACTTTGCAATGAACAATTCAAGTTTGAATGGAATGATATTGCGTCCATGTCGAGATTCTGGTATTGGAGGAATGAGAACAAGAGAGGAGTCAAGTGTACATTTGATTATTAGGGGGTTTATTAAGGGAACACATTGGATAGCACATGGAGGRCTTTTATTTTCTAGGTTAAGTTCTTCACAATCTACTCATAATGCGACAAATCTAGATACTCCACAAGATGATATGGAAGGAATGTTGCATGATGCATCTAGGATCTCATCTAGTAATAGCATTGAGGTTGAGGTTGAATTGCCGAGTTGGGAGGCAAGAAAATTCTACAAACTCATCAATAACTCTCAACAAGAGTTATATCCAGGTTGTAAAAATTTCTCAAAGCTAGCTTTCATTGTTCGACTACTTCACCTCAAGTGTGCAGAAAGTGGTCTAATAAGCATTTTGATTTGATACTTGATTTGTTACAAGAAGCTTTTCTTTCTGGTGCATAACTTCCCAGATCYTTTTYTGAGGCTGAAAAAATAATGAAACAATTCGGCTTGRGCTACGACAAAATAGATGCTTGTCCTAGTGATTGTACATTGTATTGGGGAGATAAAGAAGGATAGAAGGACTGTGAAACATATAAAGATTCTCGGTGGGTCATAGCTGAAAAAGATCCTATAGGTGAGAAAAGGAAGATTGCGAAGAAGATTTTATCGCATTTCCTTTAAAACTTCGATTACAACATCTATTCATGTCAGTGAAGACTTCAGATTCTATGACATGGCATGCAGAAGGCCACACAGATAATGGTCGTATAAGACATTCGGCTGATTCACAAGCTTGGAAACATTCCGATTCTTTAAACCCAAATTTTGTAAAAGATACACATAATCTGAGATTGAGATTAGCATATAATGGTTTTAACCTATTTAAGAATATGAATGTTGCTCATAGCACATGGCTTGTGATACTCATGCCTTACAATCTTCCACCATGGATGTGTATAGAAAACCTTATTTCTTATTGTCACTGTTTATACCTTCCATCTGCTCCTGGAAATAACATCGATGTTTATTTACAACCTCTAATTTTTGAATTGAAGGAGCTATGGGAAGTAGGTGTACCAGCTTATGATGTAT
Source organism: Rhazya stricta (assembly GCA_001752375.1). Classification (NCBI taxonomy): domain Eukaryota; kingdom Viridiplantae; phylum Streptophyta; class Magnoliopsida; order Gentianales; family Apocynaceae; genus Rhazya; species Rhazya stricta. The sequence continues at coordinate 412,379 of MEJB01000065.1, forward strand.
TTTCTAAACAAAATTTTAATCTTCGAGCGGCATTATTGTCGACGATTAGTGATTTTCCCAGTAATGTCTGGTGGAGTACTAAGGGGAGCTTGCTTGTTCCATTTTCCACAAACAGACTAATTCACAGTGGTTGAAGAATGGTGGTAAGCATTGTTACATGGGGCATTGTAGAGTCTTACCTCATGATCATCCATTTTGAAAAAATGCTCGGTCATTTAATGGTAAATAAGAACATGGTGGCCACCATCTAAACTTACTCATGATATGATATTGAATGACTTGAAAAATAAAGTAAGTTGAATACTTAAATAAAGTATTCAACTTACTCATGATACTTTGCCATTCAATTGGAAGAAACAAAGTATTTTCTTTGACTTGCCCTATTGGAAAGGCAACTGCTTGAAACATTATTTAGACATAATGCACATTGAGAAGATTGTTAGTGACTGGATATTTTCTGCATTGTTGGAGATGGATAAAAAAGAGACTATAAGTCACGGTTTAACTTAAAGGAAATGGGTATTCGGCCGGATCTTCATCCTACGGTGAGGGACAATGGTAAAGTTTATTTGCACCTAGCTTCATTTGTGCTCAGTAAGAAGGAGAAAAACATCTTTCGCAAAGATGTGGAAGGTGATGTTTATGCTTCTAACTTGTCAAAATGCATACAATTGAATCCACCAAAGATTCTTGGACTAAAGAGTCATGAGCATCATWTATTGATGCAACAATCGTTGCCAATATCTTTGAAAAAAGTTCTACAGTTYGCTATCCGTTCATAAAGTTGAGCAGATACTTTAGAATTTTTGCACTATTGAACTTCGTCCACATGATTTAGTGAATTGGAGAATGAGATTGCAATTATTCTTTGCGAGTTAGAACGAGTTTCTTCCATCATTGTCCAATGTCAAGATGCACCTAACGGTTCATTTGGCTAAACTAGACTAATTTGGTCCGACTAAATACCGATAGATGYATCCTATTGAGAGGTAATCAAAGATTTTATTTTTTTGTGAATTTACATTCTATTAATTATGATGAAAAATAATGTCATGTAATATTTTATTCCTCGGTATACATAGGTATCTAGGCATGCTAAAGTCCTATGTGCAAACAAAAATCGGCTTGAAGGTTCAATTGCTAAAAGATATTTAGTGGAACAGTGCTTGACTTTGTTCATTATTTTTACCTGACTATGTAGAGCAAAGTTCAACCAAACAGGTAGAAATGAGGATATAGTTGCTACTCCTTATGCTGGTTTAGATATTCTCTCAAGTATTGGATGCTGATTGGGCAAAGGACTTTCAACAAGTTTTGACGATGAAACATTAAAAAGGCRCGCTAATATTTGTCGTTTAATTGTGATGCTTTAAAGACGTATATAGAGTAAGTGAAACCTAAAATTTATATCTTAAGGACATTACATTATGGCGTGTTATATAACCAAAATCAATTGTTTASATACAGTTTCCACCATAGGATAGTGTAGTAAAACCATCCTCRTTAAAATTTGTATCAGATTAAGTGAATTTTTASAGAGAACTTTACGAATTGGTCTTCGAATCATGTAAGCTAAGTATTGTTCAATAATATAAATTAATAGTTTATGTGTGTTTGGACTCTGATAACTCTTTTTGATATATATTGTAGGTTCAAAAACTGCATTTGTCCGATGATGATCCAATTTCGAAGSATTTGAAATTTCTTGTCAATGGACCTATTCACATTAGGCTGAAGTATGCAAAGTTCTTCATTAATGGTTTCAGTTCTATACAAGAGAAGTAGAACGTAAAAGGAAAACACAAAATAGTGGTGTTTCAGTTAATGCAACAACAAATGGTTTCTCAAGTATAAGGGACAAAAATCCACTGCTTAGTGATGTATCTTATTATGGAGTCTAACTAATGTAATTGAGTAAGATTATAGACAAGATTGTAGAGTTCTGTTGTTTGAATGTGATTGGTTGTCTACGAGGAAAAGGTTGTAACAAGATGTCAATGGTTTTGTGCTAGTTAATTTCACAAATGTACGGCCTCTTTTCGAGCCTCCCATTCTAGCTTCCCAAGCAACCCAAGTATTTTATGTTGATGACCCAACTGAAAACGATTGGGTTTTTTTTATTTGCATGAGTGCTAGATCTACCTATACATAAGCAAAATAGATAATGTGGAGACATATTTGCAAAATGAAACTTGAAATATTGTAACATATCGAAACATTTGATATCGTGATGCTTGAAAGCGCAGCATAATCTTCAATTTTTTTATAGTAAGTAACATATTAAGACATTTGATAGCGTCACCTACGAGTATATGTGTGTTTTAAAGCGTCATTATAGCACCCCTATTGCTACTCAACTTTGGATGACGCTAGTCTAAAGTATCACCATAAACAAAGCGCTACAATAGATCAGCTATATTGATATTTTCTAGCATCTCCATATTTTTCTAGTAGTGACTCTTTTTGCACAAAAGGATCATATACAAAGAAACAATTCTTATAGTGTTGTATTAGGATATTCCAATTCTCCAAGAACTTTAGTCAGCGATATCATCCTTCTGTGCTAGGATCTTTTTACTCAAATGCTTCTTCCGATATTAATAACAAAAACTTGAGTCAAAATTATGTCCAAAGTACAATTAAAGCTTACAGGGAATAGCTCTATGTGCCTATCTTGTGCAGAAGTAATGAACATACATATAAAACAATCATGAACTCCCAAACCTGTTGTCGTTAGGTTTGGAGTGTTTTATAGTGTTGATAGCTCTATGCCATCTATATTAATCACTAGTATTTCTCTAAAATCTTGATTCTCAAAATTGAAAGAAAATATTGAATTTAATCCAATATGTGTCCAATATATAATGAAATCAACACAAATGATTTGATTTATTGGAGTATGCACAAAAAMCATGTTTATCTGTTATGAAATAACATTGAAATGTCACCAAGTCGCACTCCCAAGGGTGAGAATTTCAGTACTCCGTCATGGATAAATCTGTTTGACAATCTAAATAACACATACCAATTAATTCTACTATGGAAGCCAATTCCTATGAAAATTCATCAATGGTCCAAATGTTGGCACCTAAATAGCATCATCAATCATGATATACTCATATGTAATTGGATTGCAAATGACTACAGAGAAGTGATTGTAAAACAATATTCAACAAACTAAACCCTAACATGATTCTATGACAAAATTTGATGGAATTAAAATAGGGTTATCATTTTTGCTAATTCTCATCCCTAAGTTTGGAGTACGGAATGCTTTTTTGGGATGAAGATTTGCTCGATTTATTTCAAGATAAAGATCAAATGTGCTATCACCTTCCATCAAAAACATAGTTTGATTGTGATTTTCATCACAATCATGCACGACGACTAAAGGGCAAATCAAGAAGGGAAAATRGGTTCTTGCAAAATAAGTGTCCTTAACAAGAGCAAGCCATGACTTAGTTACGGACATTGGAGCTCAAGACAGACCTCATGAATGTAACCCTTTGTAGAATGTTATAAATGATAGAGTTTGGAACTCTTCCTATGGATTCACAAGATAGCCATGTTGTTTACTTCAATTCATCTTCAACAATTTCTTTACCCTTGTCCATGTCTTCAATATTGTTTCTGCTTGAAATAGTGATAAAATCTTTGTTTTTGCAACAATTTGAATTCAAAGTCCAAAATTTAGAAAGTTTGATTTGTTTATAAAAGCAAACAACGACAATCAAATTTTGATGAGACTGACACGTCAGATTAGAAATACAAAAGGAAAATCATAAAACAAAATAATGCCTTTCTGRATTTAGTGAAAGTAAATTCAAATATATCAAGTTCTAGTAAGGGAAATTGATGATCTAGCCATTGTAACTATAACAATTCTTGATAAATATCCCTTAACTTTTATTGTAATTATTTATGCCCCTTAATAATTTATGTGCATTCATTTTTGTCTCATCACATTGTTAGACGGAGGATTTCGGTGACCCACTGCACGCGAATCTCAAGCGTCCATTAGTTTAAGGGTAAATCAATCATTTTAGGCTGGTTTCTCCCAAAAAGAACCTAATATCATCCATGTAATCATACCTGACCCATACCTACATAGTGGGAAATGATTTCTTGGTTATATCTGGATGATGTTAGGTTTTTTGGGGGGAAACCAAACTAGAATGATTGATTTACCCTTCAACTAATAAACACGTGAGAGTTACGTGTAATAGGTCACCATAATCCATCTAACATAGTGGTAAGACATTAATAAACACAAATAAATTATTAATGAATAWAAAAAAGGTAAAATAAAAGTTAAGGGACATTTATCAAGGTTTGATGGAGTTACAATAGCATAAATCAACCATTTGCCTTTTAATAATTAGCACAAATGCAAAGTAAATTATTTTAAATCATTCCTTTATTATTTAATTGTAGTTTATATTAAAMAAAATTTCATTATAATATATTTTAATTGTAGTTTATTTAAAAGGAATTCATGCATTTGTAACTGTTAGTGTGCTATGTGTAGCCAAATCGACCATCCTGGTTGTGGCAAACTACGATTTTTAATAGAACAAGACATGAGTTCTGACTAGCTGGTCAATTGATTGGTTAGTCATATCCATAGCAACCTCTTTTTTGCATGTAAGGTCCTTGAGTTAGCTTAAGTAAGCCCTTGACAAGCATGCAAGTCAATYGGCAAACAATATATACTTGAATTTTGGATATCAGCTAAGGATATGAAAACAGAAATGCAAACTAAAGTATGCTAGCAAAACAGAATAAAACAGTTTAAACCAACACTAGATGTTGCATGGCTAACAAACAAAAATGGCTAAAAGCAAGTCRTGAACAACTAAGCAAAAACAAACAAACTTTAGCTAAGCGACTCGGTAAAACTGACAAAAGAAGCTATTAAGAAATCTATAATTAGCTAAGTGCAACTGGAAAAAAAAAAAAAAAAAAAACCTGTGTTGTGACTACGGAAAGCGAGAATCACTTAAAAAGGTAAAACAGTAATTCAACTAAAGCTAAGAAAACTATAGCTAGGTAAAATGACTCGGCAGAACTGACAAAAGAAGCTGTTAAGAAATCTATAATTAGCTAAGTGCAACTGGAAAAAAAAACTTATGTTGTGACTAAGGAAAGCAAGAATAACTTAAGAAGGTAAAACAGTAATTCAACTAAAGCTAAGAAAATTACAGCTAGGTAAAACGAGTAAGAAAAGTGATAAATTAAAGTTGTTAAGTGGATTATACTAATGATAGCTGTAAGAAAGCATATTTAAGCGCTAAAGCAACTTAAGAAATAATGAAAGAAAAGCCCCAAATGTCATAAAACAATGTAGAAATACTTAATATTACCTAACCACACAATTAAAAGCTGGAAATAATTGAAAAATTACTTATAAAGCTAGCTAAATGTTGCTAAAAACACGACTTAAATATGAAAAAAAAAAAGAAAAAAGATAACATGCTTGATTTATGAGTTGATGAGTATGTTTGTTGTCTCTTTCATTTTCTCTTATTTATACTTTGGCCGAGATGCTCTTGCCAGTTTACGGCTGAAAGAAACTGAGACAACTAAATCATTTTCCACTTTCTGCACGTCTCCTTTGGCCCATATCCGCCTTCTTTAACTGGTCGGTAAAATGTATCATGAATTCTCGACTAGTCATTTTTTTCCAGTTTAGCCAATAGCTGATTGGCACGTTGCTTTTACTGTGTTGGCTGTGTAATTATGTACTCTAATCGACCTCCTGTGGAGTGGTGCCGATTATTATGTGGCTCTACTAATGAATGGTTGGCCTTTTCCTTTGGCCTCCCTTGGTCTTATCTATCCTTTACTGAGGCCTGGGTTGACTAACTGCGGCTTTGATCAGTGGAGAAGATGCTAGCAATATGACTGACCTCTTCTAGAATTTGYAGCTATGGCTGTATCAATATATTCCAGAGTTTGGGATCAATCGTCTGACTATTGAAACTCCAAAGGCTGCCTATGAGGCTACGGGCTATCGCTGCATGAGGTACTTGTACACTAGGTTGTCCACTGTGTAATTTTTTACCTCTTCTATTCTAGGCAGTACATAGCTGAGTCATTCCTCTATTGCCGAAGCTTGAGAAATTCTTTTTCTAGAATATTCACCCTATCCTATGAGTACTCCAACCTTTGAGACCTGGTGGACCAGGTGGACACTATTTTCTTCTTGGCTGACCCAGCCGAATGTCTTCAGAAGCTAGGCATACTTGCTATAGCTTTCCTTTCTCCTACTCCCTCAACTACTAGTTTGGCTGCTAGGACTTCCTCAAAGCTGAAGAAGGCCATTGTCTATGCCATTGCTCTAATCGCCTGTTATCCTTCAATCATAGCTTTTCCCACCAGGTTTTTCTCCAAAAAGAAGAAGAAAATTGAAGAACCTGCTTCAATCCCAAGTATATTTGATCGGCGATCAGTCAGGTTTTGCTGGGAAATGCCTTGCTCCTTGTTCTTACCTTCTCCTTTTATTTTGCAAGGCTAGTAGAGACGATTGATGTGGATTCCCTCCCTGGCTTGCCCCTGCCTGTGATTGCTTTAAATGGGATGAGAAAGTTAAAGCAATTGAGATCAACCAATGTTTTAGCAATTATCTTGGTTAAGGTAATCTAGTCCTTTTCCTTTACCATTCTTAATGTTTATGTGTTCACAACTGATCAGACTTGTTTTGCAAAAACTAGAAAAGGAAAGGTCCCATTCCGCTACCTACTCTACTGCCCTACTAGCTAGGTCATTTGATGACGAGGAAGAGTAGAGGACCAAGACACTACCCCTATTACACCTGCTTCCCTGCCCCTACCTTGGTTACTGAAGGCATGTTAAGTTTCTTCAATTCTCGTGGCCATTCTACTGACTTTGCTAAATTGAGCCTCCTAATATATGCTGATCAGATTAGCATTTGTACACCTATATTACCCTCCTAACTACCAAATGACCAGTTGCAATCTCCCATAATTTGCATGGATAATTTGCATGGCTTGGGCTGTCATGGATACTAGCAAATGTAATCCCAGAATCAAAGCCTTGTATTTGACTTGGTTATCAGAGCAGCCTTTTTCAAATTTGAACATAAAGTTGTCCTAAGTCCAGCTGGACTAATGACTATAATGCCGGCCCCTACCCCCCAGCTGGTTTCAGAAACAATGAATATCAGCCTCTAGGGTTTAATACCAATATAATATTGTACCTCCGCTCAAGGATCGATTGTATCAATAAAAGGGTGCTCAGCAAGGAAGTTAGCTATGGCATGCCATTTGATGGCTCTAATAGGCACATATTTCAATGACAAAGATGATACTGGCCATCTCATCAAATGGCCTTACAGGATGGGTCGATTTAGGAAAAACATACAAATCTACCTTCTAGATAAYATTGACTTCTATGGCAATAAGTAGTATTTTAATTTAGTACAGACATGAAAGATTGAGAGGCATAATTTCTCAATGGGAGTACCTGTTCATTGAGGGATCGATTGACGTAGTACATGACTCCCTCGATCCCTTTATCATCATCTTGGGCCAGTAAACAGCCCATCAAAGTATCAACGGTTGATACATAAAGTTTCATTGGCTTATCATTTCAGGATAGAAATAGGACTAGTGGCTTTGCACAACTATGTTTGATGTAATAAAAGGCCTCTTGTTGTTTTACCTCCTAAATGATTTTCTTGGCTGGTCGTAACTTTAGCAAGGATGAAAAAGCTTTGAGTTTCTCAACTAAATTTGCCAAAAATCATCTTAGAAAAGTTTATTTCCCAATTAGGCTCTACAAATCCTTCTTGTATCCTAGCAGTCTTACCTTTAATATCGCCTAAGCCTTGTTGGAATCAATCTCAACCCCTCTTAAATGTATGAGAAATTCGAGAAGAAGCCCAATCAATACGCTRAAGGCACACTTSGTCCAATTCATCTTTCAATTGCATCGACGCATCCTTAAGGAGGACTTCTCCAAATCGGCTAGATACTTGAAAAAGGTAACCGATTTGACAACTTGGTCATGATGTAAAMCTTCACACTTTAGCTAGTCAAGCCATGAAAAATCATGTTCATGGCCCTTTGGAACGTAGCTCCTAYGTTCTTCCATCCGAATGGCATCACCACCCATTTGAATAAACCGATAGCTCTCGGACATCTCAAGGCTATTTATACATGTCATTTTTGGCTATGAATAATTGGTTATAGCCAAAGTAGCCATCCATGAAGCTGAAAAAGGTATTTCCTGTGGCTGAGTCGAAGAGTACTCATCCTTGGATGTGGCAAGATTGAGATTTCTAAAGTTAATACATACTAGAACTTGGTCTTTTTTATTTATGACCGGCATAATGTTTGATACCCATTTGGCATAATTGGTCATCCGAATGAATCCATACTATATGAGCCTTTCCACTTCTTCCTTAACCCTTGGGAAAAGAGCCGGATAGAATCTCTTAGCCAGTTGCTCGTGAGGCTTAAATTCTTTCTTAATCGGCAAATGGTATTCGACCACCCTACCGATCCAAACCGGACATTTTGCGGTAATCCCAAGTGAAACAGTCGCTGTACTACTTGATTAATTTAGTCAAGTGCCTCTACCGTCCTTCCTCCAAAAACGCTAAGCCAAGTTAGCCTGGTTTACCCATGGTCTCCAAGGTTGATGTCTATGAGGGGATCTTAGGTTATGAAACCAGGCACCTRTTTGAGGATCCACTCGGCTTCAAGGGTTTCTTGTGTATCCTCTAGCTTAAACAAATTGGCCATCTCCATTAGAATCTTACARATAGCCGAATAAGCCTTGAACTTGTTGAAGTTTCTGATGACCATTCTTGTAGGAGGCTATTATTTGATCATCTGGGCTTTGCTAAGCTCGTCCTCCTATCTTTGGCTGAACTTATGTCCTAAGAAAGCTTGGKAAAATGTGACGGCTCACACTTAAGAGAGTAGAGGATAGCCTCACTCATCAAGACGTCAACTGAGAATGGGTTGGGATCAATTGGGACAACTTCTGCTTGATCACCATCCCACAACATGAGCTGCTGATGCAAGGTAGACRGTAGCATTAGTTTGTGTGTATCCAATCTCATCTTAATAGCACTGTATACGCTAGCTTAGTTGCTATCACAAAAAAGGCAGATATGCTACTCTTTGAGCTGACGGTGATACTCATAATTAGTGCACCTTCTGTCTGGTAGACCCTCCAATAAAATTAGTCATCTGAATATCAGTACTCATAAGATCGACTAATGCCTTACCTAAACGCTTCAAGGTGGCAGCAGACATGACATTGAGAACAACCCCACCGTCCACAAATACACGGCTGACTGGATGACCATCTARATGACCCTTGATATACAAAGGCTTCAGATAATTCACCATCTCCCTAGTGGGCTTGGAAGAAAAACATCCTTTGCTCTACTGGGAGACATTAGCTACTAGAGACTAGTTCAGCCATGGCTTCTTCTATTGAAAAGATATTGCCAGCTAGCAAGTTTTGCCAATTGACAATTTTTGAATTCAATAGGGAATAGACTAATGACATTGATTCTTTGGTCTACCTATGTTTTGACTGTCTGTAGGTAGTATTCCAGCAAAGCTCTCTACTAGTCTTTTGCTAATGCTCCCTCCTTTTTTAGGTGTTGTCCACCATAAGGGCAGCATTAGCACTGACTCCTTCTGAGTGGCTGGGACTTCCATTATCATAGTCTCATCCTTTACATGGAATTTAGTCGTGTTCCTTTTCTCCGAGAAGGCCAATCTCCTGAAGATGGACAACTTTCATCTAACCGAATGAATGTAGATCTCCCACCTATCTTTAGTTGTGTCAGCTATATAGATTCCTAGGGAGCTTGGTTCGGCTACTTTCAAGTCCTAGAATCGGTTGGCAGCAGGCCTTCCCTTAGTAGAATTACTTTTGAGCTTTTAGAACTCAAGGAACCTTTCACCTGCCATTGCTTTGTGGTGCAAGAGGCTGCCATTACGCAAGCATCGGTTGATGGGAAAGGGTCGGTGTTGGCTACGATTCTTGAGGCTRAACAAAAATACCCTCATGAATAGCTTTCTGGATGATATTTCTGAATACCTTGCAGTAATTAGTACCATGCTGAAAATATTATGCCACTTATAATACCTCCTATTTTTTAGCTTTTCTTTGGAAGGTATCTTTTGTACAGCTGAGAGTTTAATCTGCTAGTCCTTTAAGAGGTGGTCGAAGATTTGATCTGCCTTTAGTATATCAAAGGAGCAGTTAAGCTGGTCACCAGGCTTGGCTTTCTCATTTCCTTTTACAGGTCTTAGCATGGGGTAAGTGTATAGTGTTCCGTTTACTAGCTCGGCTACTATAATTTCAGCCGGTTCGTCTTCTTCATATTTGGCAATATCGTTGATGATTGAAACCATAGCCTATAACACCCCCAGATTAGGAASCGTCCTAAGCTGAGAGTATTACATCATCTCACTCGCAAATAATCAATTATTATTTAAACTCAACATTTATTCAAAAATGAAAATAGCGAAGCCTCAAGAATTTAAACCATTCAGAAATATTAATCTTGTTACATAAAATAAGTTTGAAACAAGTTTTTCAGGTATCGTAGCTCGCCCACAAACGACCTCCTCGCCCCATCTGGTTACATACCATTTGAAATAAGACATAAGAAAA
>MEJB01000184.1:9397-59293 GCA_001752375.1 Rhazya stricta
CATGGAGCTCTTTCATGACCTTCGTCAGATTCATGTTCATTTTGCTCGTATTGTAATTTAACTTGAACTATCAAAAAAAATCTGGTAGATTTTCTAAGACCATGTCAATCYAGCTCTCAGGATCGATCATAGCTCCYAGGACCTCAGTTTCATCAAAGYAGGCAATCATCTTGAGCAAGTTCTCTCTAACTGATAGCCCCTTAGCCATCCTAGTGTTCATGATTGCCTCTAGAGCTTTCTGCCTTGCGAGTAGGCTCTTGTTAGCAAACATAGTTTGTAATGACAAATCCATGTAATGCACAATTTGATACTTGCTCGTGTTTTGACTAAAGCACACTAGACATGGACCCAACATATAGCATCGAGCCATTTTATCGACTCTTTTCTAGTCTGCCTCAGTCTGGTGCTCCTGGTTACTGGAGTCATCCCTAATCTCAAGACAGGGCTCGGTGAGAACATAGTTRTACCCTCCAACAATGAGTATATGTTTAGGTTCCTCTTTCAGTCCATATAATTAGCCCAAATGAGCTTATGCTCCTTAAGAATAATACTCAGAGGACTGAAAGAATCTCCACCAAACATTTCTGAAAAACATGAATAGTTTAGTCTTTAGAGTATTTAGTACATAACAAACAAAGATTGCACATARCTYATACTATATCATGATAATAAATTACCCTATAACTATTATCAATAATATGTTATTTRGCTCTTAGATGACTGAGAAAGCTTCTATAGGAAGAATRTTAGTTCTCTAAGTTAACTATAAARCCACCACAAACTAAACTCCCTTAATAGGAAAAGATCCAAAGAATACTTCTGTCTAGAGGCTGACCACTACCTTTCATCTCTTACGGAAAATCYAGCATCATCACCTCAAACTATAGGTTGATCGATGATAACACATACCCTAGGTTTTAATTATTCCTATTCTATTAGATTTGGATCCTTGTAGAATACCCATCCTATAAGGGGCATGTTCAGAATGACACTAGGGTACTCACGATCTCTAATTAGAGGTGTGATAGAAGCCATGGGGTCATTGGAAACCCTCTCCCACTTAATCTTTTAAAATAAGGGTTTTAATAAAGCGTTTTCAAAGTTCCTTTAACATATACTAAACTGTATAAACTTGTATTACTCCATTGAAGAGTAATCTGTAAATTCGTTTTACATTTTGTAGATTAACCTATCAAAAAGTCTGATTACGGAATACCTGTGAGGATGATAGCCTGTGAGAAAGTAACTCATAAACTAATTTCATATATTGGGTTTGATAAAATCTTTTATCTCAATTTTATTTCTRCCGTGAAGAAGCAATCCCCACRAATTTACATGCTTATGATCACGTTTTATAATAGAAAAAGCATAATAATTTAATTACATGCTTGTCTATTGATTATTCCTGAGTGATCACATAGATTAAGCATTACATAAGAAAGCATTGAATAACTTTAAATGTGATCTTGTTTAATGCTAAGGTGGTCCCATCATATACTACTTATTTCATGCAATATATCACAAGCTAATTTAATTGCAAAATAAATAACCTCCAAGAATGAATCTGGAAAACCGTCAGAACTAAAAAATTTACATAGCAAACAAGCTTGTAGTTTCTTCTTTGCTCTTATATGGAATGACGCCACTATGTCAAAGCTATCCAGAAAATTCCAACAAAAAAATAACAAAAAACAGCAAAAAAGACGYTGAAAAAAGACATCCTTTTGCTGTAAAATTCTGCACTGCCTATTACTGAAATTCAAGCAGAAGCACAGAAAGAAACATAGTCTTTCAATCTTCAAGCTTTTCCTTCATCCATATTCTTCTCCAAMAGTCTAGTAAAAGCAKTAACTTTACATAATGAAAAAAAAACTGATAAAATCAATTAAATCAGTGTAAAACCTCACCAAATTTACAAGTGCATATACCTCAATCGTGAGGTTTACATCAAACTAGTTTGTAAAACAACACAAACAAGATATGCAARTCCCTATACCTCCTCTSATGAGGATTTTAGGAGATCTAGAAATCATTCTTATAAGAGGGATGCATACAAACGCACAAAGAACATTTTAAACTAGTAAATGAACCACCTCTTTTAGTTTTAACTTAGCATGCTTCTAATRTTAAAATCGTGGCTCTGATACCACTTGTAGGAACGTGCGAGAGAAGGAAAGACACACCGAAAGTTAAAGATAAAAACTTTTTGCCTTCTCTAAGAGAGTTTAGGAGCAACTTACTTATTTTTCTTCCTCTTAAAACAAGAGAGGTGCTAGGGTTTCTTATTGGAGGTGCCGAATTTCTTCCGTGACTCTATTCTTCTATTTGAGCTAAAGGAGGTGGTGATCTGAAGGTTCCCCGAATCTAATTTGCTGTGGGTGTTTCTTTCTAGCAAGTCTTTCACTTSTGTGCATGAAAACTGCAAGTAGTGGTTCTTTCGATCTTTTGGGGCATGACTCTACCTTTTTGGATTAGGTTTTGGTGAGAACCTCGGATGAACAAGAAGAAAGAGAGTGGTGACTAGAGGGAATAGAGAGATTAGGTCAAGAGGATTCCTCAAAGAGAGGTTATATAACTTATGGTTTCTTGAAACCCTAAAATAACGAAACTTTGAAATCCACTATAACTAGGAACTTCCGTCAAGGTATAAAACCCCTTGGGGTGGCCGAAATTCTCCCAAGACTAGGGGGATTTCGGCCACCCTAGGGTTTTCCCTTGTGAGATTGAAATTCCTGGTCTTTTCTTGGGCTAGTTCTAGTTTCTCTTTTATTATTTCTAATTTAATCCCTAAGTCATTCTTTAATTAATTGTTTACTTAGATTAATCCAAATAATTAGTTAAATATCCAATGGACTTATCTTAAGCCCTAAGTCCATTCTTTAATTAATTCTTTATTCAAATCAATCTAAGTAATTAATTAAATATCCAATGGACTTATTTTAAGCTCTAAGCTTATTCTTTAATTATTTTTTATTTGGATCAACCCAAGTAATTAAGCAAATATCCAAATGGCTTATTTTATTCTAACCCAAAAGATATGGACTAAACTGAATAAAATAATATCTCTCATTAACTCAGTTCATCCTTGATGCCTAGTTATACAATTAAGTACTCAGGAAAATTAAGCTAGCAAGGAGATCAAAAGATAAATTATTCATGCTACTAAAATGACCGAAATACTCTTACTACCTTGTAGTTGTATCTCGTCATTTTAAGTGTTTCATTTATCACCATATGGATAAACTGATTCCATGAATAATATTGCATAATGACGAATATATCTTTTTGTGTAACACCAAATGAAAGAGAGAGGAATAATATACTAACACATTCTCAATGACATCTATCATCCGTAGATTTCTAGTTTAATAATCCATGACAACCTTAGATGTCTTTACTCGTCACTGGGAGCTACCTAAAGATAAACATTCTAAAGCCACATTCTCAAGGCCCTAGATCATTTSATTATCCATTGGAGAATCACAAGGGGGTGATTAATTCTTCACAAAGTGAAGAAAMTATCTTGTACCACTCTGTCTTAGTTAATTAGATATTATATTCTAAACCTACAAGATTATTAATCTACGAAAAGATCTCATCTATAGTATATCAAAGAACACAGCTCCAGGCTAACTAGACCACCAACTAGCACTCAAATACTAGGATATTCATCCACGTGGTAGTAGTGATATYTCGATTTCTATAGAGATAGTACTTTAACAGAAACTAATATCACAGGTCCTTCTCTACATATATCAAATACGCTTGTAGAATTGGAATGAAYGGACTATCCACTGACTAAGGTAAGTCATTCACCATTAGAATCTATTGCACAATGGTCTTATCATGATAGATGCMCAGTTCTATCAAAAAACCARCAACCTATTTGTCTTGCTAATTAAGTAGCCATGGTTTATGCCTAACTATGAAGAATGATTTATCACATAAACCATTTACTTAATTTCTTCMACTTATACTAACGAAACATGCAATTTAATATATGTAMCAAAATGGAATAGATGGAGTTACTCTTTTATTGGAATTTATAGAAACACATTATCTTGAGGGCATACTATTCTAACACATCAACACTTTGATTCTGAAGTAGTAGGACGTTTTAGATCCCAGGTAACTGAAAAGATGTAAACCTTCCTGGCAGGAAGAAAGCTAACTCTTCACTAACCCTAGTTTTGCCTCTTTCCCATACACAATCAATGTTTTCTCACTGATACACGCAACCCCCCCACATGTAATATCTCTCACCTTCYCGAAACATCACCTTYATCTACCATTGAAAAATTACCATATATCTTCTCAAGCTATAGCCATACTTTRCTTYTRCTATATCCTGCCATCTYYAGTTTCCTTTCTCTTTCTTCAAATCYACAATGGTTCGTGCCAAACAAGTTAAGCCTCAAATGCCAACTTATGACTGCTTCACTAATGACAAAGCAAAGAAGCACTTTGATGATGTATTTGCTATGAAAGAGCTCTGGCAGSAAAAGGGCTTTGCCATGACTGACAGTGATACATTAGGGCTTCCTATCTAKGTCCATACTCGCATCTCTACTAGGGGTTAGGCTGTCRTTTGCAAACAAYCACATGGCCCTAATCCAAGAGTCATTCGAGAATTTTACGCTAATTTAATGGTTGTTAAAGCCTRGAGAGTTAAGGTCAGAGGACATTGGGTGCCTGCTGAAAGTAAGRACATCAATGCTGYGTATAGGTTACCGGATATTGAATGTGAATTTTTTCCAAATTTATGGGTCTCATGGAAGATAAWACTTTGGATACTATTTTGCAGACCCAAACATACCCACTGGACGTTTTCCCCTCAAGGTTATCGTTCAGTCAAGAAGGCCGTCCAGTTRACACCCCYTGCCAAAGTGTGGCATCACTTCATGAATTCAAGACTTATGCRCACTACCYATGAATACGACGTTTTTCCAAGATAGGATGGCCTTGTTGTTCTCCATCCTTACAGACATTCCCATCAATGTTGAAAGAATATTTTGTGAACAAATGAAGTTTGTGAGATGAAGGGTAAACTTTTCTTCCCTTGTTTGATTACTTCCCTCTGCGAGAAGGCCGTTGTTCCTAACATGCATACTGCTAATCAAGCTCCCAATGCAAGAATGACTACCTCTGCTAATACCCAGYAGTTGATTCTTTAACCCATTGCGGAGGTAGCTTCCCTTGCTACATCCACGAGGACAACCCCTTCTGTTTCAAAGGTTGTTGAGGCCTCTGATCCTTTTGTTGCCTTTAAGGTGATATTTGATCATCACAAGAATGACATTCCAAAGATGTTTCATACGCTCAAGCACACTCTAGACAAGCTTGCGACCTCATAGTAGCATTCTCAAGAATATTAGCGCACCTACCTGCTATAAAGGAAAARGTATGAAAAGGCCTTGAAGACCACTCTGAAGAGGATGTGCCCTGATACCTTGCCCAAGTTTCCAAAGTTTCCCATAGTCTTGCTGCACGAAGTCAAAGAAGCTTCCCTTGTAAAAGAACGGCATTCTGGCGAGCTGAGCAGGAGGCTGAAGATGTAAATGCAGGACTGACTAATGCTGAGGGTGAGAATGACATGGATGTTGAAGCAAAGGACCAAGACAATTATGCTGGAAACAATGCTAATTGCATGGATGTGGAGGATGAGGAGACGGCTATTGAAGAGAATTTGACTAGGGGAGTGATGTTTTATCTTTTGTGATGCATTTTGAAATTGTTGTGTTATTGTTATGTCTTTATGAAAATAGTAGTGRATGAAGGGTGTTTGTTTTTACTTTTCATAATGCTATGTTTTTTGTTTTTTGTTTTAGTCCAGAGGGGGTACTTTAGGGTTCTTTTTAGAATATTGCTTAGACTGTTCTAAGTAATCTTCAGTATATAACCCTTTCATTGATGTTAGTAGTATTTTAGGTTGCTCTTTTCTTTAACCGGAGGCCATTTGTTTTGCGCAATCAATGATGATTTTCCCTTTTTCCTATCTCTCCCCAGTTTTTGCTGCAACTTTTGTCTTACTTGTTTGATATTATTTTTATCTCTGATTGGATTAATGCAGCATTTATACCACCACATTGTCACTTGATCACTCGAGCATTTTGCTTGTATAATTCTTGTATTGCTCACATTTACCATTGCTCATTCCTGATTATTTTAAATGTGATTCTAGTTTTTATTCATGGTATCTCGCACTACTGTTTTAGACATCTTTTAGTTTTGTTAATGGGGAAATTGTTTGAAAGTACAATTTCATCTAAGTGTGGGGGAGTATAATATATATATAATGTTACGCACTATCACATGATYCTGCTGTTGTTTATTAGTTGACTTTACACTGAGAATAAACTACTATAATGCTTCCAAATGCTGAGGAATAGAGGATCTTTATGTAGCAATGTCGATTTTTGCATAAAAAACCACAAGAAGTAAAAGTATGCATAGCAACTCTTAATGTTAACTTAAACTGAGTGACCTGGAACCTTTATGTAACAATGTCGGCTCTTGCATAAAAAGGTTCTTGTGACATCTTTGAGTAAAGTTTTATTCCAAGATTTTGTTAAAAATATTTTTTGTTTTTAATTTATAATTTTTAAATTTTATTCCAAGAATTCTTTGGAAATCCCGACAGATTTCCAACGGATCTCTTGGATTTTTTTATTTTTAATTTATTAAACTTTTCAAATTTTATTCTAAAAATTCATTGAAAATTCGTCGGTATGATCTGTTAGAATTTTTTATTTATTAAATTATAATTTTCAAATTTTATTTTGAAAATTACCGATTGATTTTCAACGGATATCTTAGAATTTTTTTATTTTTTATTTATAATTTTTAAATTTTATTCCAGGAATTCAATTCATCGGAAATTACCAACATACTATAATAAAATGTTTTATTCGATTTGTTTAGATATCTATCGGAAATCGTCAGCAATTTCCACATATTCTCGATCAACAGTTTTCTTTGCAAACGTTTTAATAGATTTCCAATGAATTATTTATTTTTGACAATTTTATCCATTTTCGTTGGAAATCTAGCAACGAAATATTCCGTCAGAAAATTCAATAGGAAATATTGAATTTCTTGTAGTATATCCTTGGCATAATTTACACTAAGAAAAGGTTGTTTGTCTTTATACTTGTTCAAGATAATAAGCAGTAATGTAACTGGTAGCATCACACTGAATCGTAACTAATCTATTCGGACTTATGTATATATGTATTTGTCTCTGTAAATATGGTTATAGATTCTGTAAGTCTAAAGTCTAATTCTGTGTTCAACATGCACTTTTTTGTCGAGAGATATTGTATATCTATCTTCCTCAAACAACTAAATTGCAATCTCAGTCATCAATCTTGTTGAATCTAGTGTACTCATATTTTAGCAAGATAAGATGTTCCCTTTATGCTAAGAAATAACATTGCGATATTTAAAAGGTACTGTTTTATAATTTGATCTATACTTGACACCACACTAAATTTTYCGGYCTTTTTGACGACTTTGATGTTTTTGTAGAACAGATASATGGATAATTCATCACCATTTCTCTTTTTGTCAAATATGGATAMTGTCTATATATATTAAACACATATTATTTAAGTAGCTGAAGAGTTACTTATGTACCATGAGAAGATGCTGACTTTAGAAATTGGGACTCTAGGATCAGGAGGTTTTTGTTGTTCTGTACTAGTAAAAGGTCTTAGATGGATGGATGGCTGGGAACGTGAGAATACTAAAATTTGGAGAGAGCAGTGGCTACGTATTACCTTCAATTTCAAATTGTTATCCCAGAATCTCTTGTCACCTCCAGGTCTGTCTGCATATTCTTCCCTCCTAAATGCACCAATTAGATGGAATAAAGAGCTGATTAAGGGATTTTCTATCTAAGGGACATAGAAGCTGTTTTGAGCATTCATGTATATAACGATATTTACTCGAAGCGTAGGCATAGATGTTTAAAAAAGACCGAGATGACATTTGTCAAAAGCGTCATGAAATATACGTCGCCATAGAGCTTTTTGGACGTAGTGTTAACCAAGATTATAATATTTTTTTCCTTCCATTTTGATATCCTTTTTGGAAACATATGAAGTACATTATTTTGATTCCTTGATTACTATGAGAAACTCTTTTCTCATCAAATTTCACATCAGCCAAAGATTTCCAAGTCAAAAAATAATATACAATGATATCTTACTTCCTGAAGAAGTAATCGATTTCGTATTGCATAATCACATRTTYTYATAKATATCTTATACTACTACTACAAACTATATTATACTTCTGCATACGATYGGAGTAGTCAATCGTAATAAGTCATAGCTAAGGGAATATGAGAAATATATCATCTTCGGTCAAAGGATTAAAACCTCACAGTCCAATTACAAGTCATTTTTCGTTCATTTGTTCATTTTGTTCAATTTATGTTCAAGTTCACTTGTTTCTATAAATAACTCTTTTGTTTATAATTGTATGAAATTCACCATTTTCTACCTCATTAGTRTCTCTATAYTTGATCATATGGAATGTAAACAAGACTAGTATTGTGAATTATTGTTTGCCCCAATAATAATGCTATGACTAGGRACAACTTTATTATTAGACTTGATTATTTTTTATCTCATCATCATATTCATATGAAAAAGAAAAGGAACTAATAAATTAACATAATAAAAATAATACCAAGAATACTTTTATTATGAATATCATATTATTATAAATAAATATAAATAAATAGACTCATAAGCCGAGCCCTTAGCCCACGATTACACGTCCAACCTAATTGACATACAAATTTTACGTAAAATCTAACAAATTTAATAAAAGAAAATTCGGGGTGTTACATAAGCTTCATCCGTTCATTATGAAACTCTACTTTGCTTAATGAGTTTAGTGAGTAGATCAGTCATATTATCCACTCATGCTACTTTCTGCCTGACATATCACTCTTCTAATGAATTTTGGAATGAAATTGAAGCATTTCTCAATATGTTTGAAGTAGCGCGAGAAATAGACAATACTGTGGGTACATGACTAACACTATCATATCTTCTTTGCTTCCATCTTCACATTCATCATCTTTCATTTTTCTGGAGTTTCGTTGGGTGCTCTCGATGTCCCGTTGCCTCTCTGATTCTTTTGTCCACTAGTCTATGGACAGTTTGTAGCTTTTTGGTTCTCTGGTATTTTAGAGGATTAACATGTTTTCAATATAAACATCAACATTTCTTGATCGACAACGATTGTCTCACCAGTGAAACTTTTTCTTTTATGCGTTTCTATAAAACGAGGTTAGCTATTTATTGATCCACACCTTTTTGTTGAATACTTGAAAGAAAATAAACAAAGAAATTAGGGATGTATGATTTGCTAGAAATTGGTGAAAAGYTTGAAACTCCCYAGGGAGTTCATTACCATCCATGTCGAGATTTTAGTTGCATTTATATGTAAATTGCAAATATGCTAGGAAAGTTTTAGGTTGAGTTGTTTCAGCATTTTAATTGTTTTGTTTTGCGCGATTGTTTTTAAATTTATTAAAAACAAATTTATTTTGTTATTTATAATTTTTTTAAGAAAATAAAAAACACTTAAACGTATTTGTTTTAAAATTTGATATAAAATTATTTTGATTATTTTTAATGAATCTCTTTATGAATTAAATAATAAGTAATATTAATCAATATATTAAAATTAAAATTAAGTACAAAAAAGAAATGACATCTAAGTAATTAGAAGTTTATTTAAGTAATCATTAAAATGAAAGATACATAAAATATGTTTTTTTGGGTTTTTATTGTAAGAGAGTGAATCGATTAAAAAATTTAAAATAATATTTTTGTTATTTTAATTTGCAATGAATTTTCTTTTCAAAAATATATTTTTAAAAATATAGGAGAGAATATATATAACTATTTCGAAATWTTTTGTTAAAACAAAGGATTGAAACTCAAACCATTAATAATAAATTAAAGTACGAGTTTTAATTAACTTATTATACGATTATAAAATGTGGTTCACKTTTTACATAAAAAAAGATTTATAGGGTTATATCTTTTTGTAGCTTCTAGCTAGCCATCTCAAACTTTTGCTATCACTATGAAGGAGGTGAAGGCACGAATATTCTTGTTCTGTAGATTCTAGAAAAGAGTACACTAAACTATTGCATGAATGTTGAAGCACCTAATCTAAGTATTCATCTTTATCTCTTGATGAGTCATCAGAGTGAGCAACCAATGTTCAACTTTTCATTTTCCAGTGCTTCTTTGAGTGCTATCAATGTCTCCATCGCCTCTCTGTTATATCGCCCTCCATTCTGTGGACTGTGTATAGCTTTTGCTTCTCTATGAATTTGGAGATTTAACTTGTCTTCAAAATAAACACCAAGGGTTCTTGATCGATAGTCATTCCCTCATTAAAGGTATACTTCTCGCTCTGATTATAAAGTAGCTAAAGGCATGAACTAGTCTTCTTTCGCTCTATTACCCACTCCATATCATAATTTCGGACTTGGACTTTTTCGGGGTATTATGACTGCGAGTTGGATGCAAGTCTGAAGATGAGAAGCTTTCCCGGRGGTTCAAGCAAATCTTACAGCTAAAAAGTTCAGGGCCCTTTTAACTGATGGTCTGCCCATAAATGGTGAAAATGGAGTGGCCCTTTTTCTATTATGATTATGATCTTTTACTTCGAAAATACTCCGAGGACACAATTTCGTAATTATAAGTATGACTATGGTGCAAGATGTTTGTTGGCAATTTAAAGAGAACTAATGGACAAGATCTGCTACTTGCCAAATAGTAAGAGAAATATAAAAAGCATAAATTGAATGAGTATGTCTCAAACTTTTGGCTACTTGTCATGGTTCAGGGGTTAAGAAAGTCCTATCTGAAATCTTTGATTTCACAGTGGGTTCAGCATGATCAATGTCTTCATTTGTTGTTTGTGATCTATTGTTTTCCACTATTGGCAATGGATAGTCTTTGCTCTTCTCGAATGCAGTATTGGAACTCGAAAGATCTCTGCTTTTACCCCATATCACTGAATAGAGCCCGACAACGATGATAATAGCACCAATTAAACTGCCAAGATGGACTTGCTCAGCCAATACTAAAGCTCCCAGAACAGCGGTAATTACCATGCTTAGAGGGCTGAATGCAGTAACAAATACTGGACCTCGAATTTTGTTCACAACACTYTGCACGTAGTAAGCGATGCCTGAGCAAACCACTCCCTGCGGAAACATTAATAGCAATATTACCCAATTTTTGTATAACCTTTCATGAAGTAGAATTGACTGTGCAAGGGATGTCACTCACCGAGTATGCAGCGGCAAGCAATCTCGAGTCAAAACCTATTGCCCAAGCACTCATATTCCGTTCCATTATAAGAGCTGCCACTCCACTTTCCATCATCCCCATGAAGCACACTAAAGCTGTGAGGGAGAGCTCCGCTGGGTATTCCTTCAGTGTCATTGACTGAGTAGTAAAAGGACGACAACATTGCATAATTAGTTTCGGATGACGAATTAAGGTTAATTGACGAATATAAACGATATATAACAGAGTGAAGATAGAGAATGACCTGCACTAT
Source organism: Rhazya stricta (assembly GCA_001752375.1). NCBI lineage: Eukaryota > Viridiplantae > Streptophyta > Magnoliopsida > Gentianales > Apocynaceae > Rhazya > Rhazya stricta. The sequence continues at coordinate 20,999 of MEJB01000184.1, forward strand.
AAAGAAGGCAGCCCAACCAGCAATACAGGATAGTAGCATGATTGTGCCGGTTGCCCAATGTTGATTAGATGCAGTAGCAGCGGCTGCAGGATGGTTTCCTGCGTGTGTGTACCACAAGATATTGACTACTGGGCCTTTGTATAATGTCATAACCATAGCTCCTGCCACCGTTATTGCTGTTCCAATGATCTTTGCAATACTGTGAATTTGCTTAACGTTAACTTTCTCCAACCTGTTTTGTGAAGATGAGGGGATGAAAAATGCAAGAGGAGAAAGAAACAAGAAGAGCTGAAGCAGAGACGAAGATAAAATCATACATSATAGATATAATATTACCTGAAAATAACAGCAAGGATGAAAGTAATTGCGGGWAGAACGTTTACAGTTGCGGATGCAAATGTTGCAGAGGTGTACTGCATGCCAACGTAGTATAAGTTCTGGTCAATTACAGGCCTGATAACCAATCGAAACAGGACATGCGTCAGTATGCAACAAAGTAGCTCTGTGCCATTATTCTAATGATTAAAGATTAAATTTAGAAAATAAAATAGTGATGAATATTTTCAGATGTTTGAGCACATTACTCCAAAAAAGCAAGAATCATAATTTTGATTAATGTGGATAGCGTCAATTTTGGTCGAACTTTCCTGCAAAAAATAAGACAAAAATAAAAAGAATCAACACATCTCAGCTTCAAAGTGCTTATGCACAAAAATGAAAGGTCATCATCACGATCACAAAAACGTTTTTATGAAAATGAGACAAAGAAAGTTGTGATTGGACAAATTTGAGTTTATCTCGTATTTAAATATTATGAAGAGATATAGAAAAAAGATAAAAATATATGATACTGGAGAACCTAATAGGAGTAAAACAATTTGAATTACTAAATGTACAACTTCCCATTTGGCAACATAGAAATCTTCCAGAAAACAGGAAAAAYGTTAAAATATTTAAAGAGAATTAATCGGCAAAACAGACCTTTCGAGAACTAAGGCGAATGGAGCAATAACAAGAGTAGCAACTGCATGACGGTAAACAACAAGTATCCAGTGGCTTAGGCCACGATTCAAGGAAACCATGGTGATAATGTACATCCCTGCATAACCAAATTGTAGGGAGATCATGGCCAAGTAAGGCTTCGCCTTGCTGACCGCTTGCCTCGCTGCCCTATACAGCTTCTGGTAGCCGGCCATATTTCTCTTTCGCCCACACACACTTGAGGTACAAGAACACAAAAATGGGACTCCCCTTTTTATATCCACCCTGAGAGAACAAGGACGAATTAGAACAGTTACGAACAATTCCATTGCATCAAAGTGCTTRCTTTTATTCCACTCAGATTCCCTTATCCACAAACCAAAAGSAGCCCGGGTGGGGATAGTAGGGGTAGGGGTACGGTGGAGCACAGCAAAAAGATTCTACGAGGCTAACTTGTATATACTATTTCTCTAAATTGTGATTCTAATATTTTCTCTTTGAAGTGTTTTTTAATAACAAAAAGTTATAATAGACATCACATTTTCTATTTATGTRAAAAATAATCTTTAATTACCTTCAATGAATTATTTATATGACATTTTTTAAAAAATAAATGGTATTTTTATTTTTAATAATACTTATCTGGTGTATGAACATTACACCAAGCAAATAAGATCTTGTCTAAGTCGGGAGTTTAATTTCTGTCAAACTACATGTTGTATTTTTCTTATTGTAATAAAAGGATTTCTAACACCTTCTGATAGGTCTATATTCTAGATTCTAGTTTCGGATTACACAAAGAGAAAAAATGACTAGAATTTTAAATAACTAAATTTGCTTTATATGATGCGCAATCAGCAATTGGATACCACCTTCGAATTTATCATTTACCAAAAGTTGGAAAAACCATGCTTTTGCAAACACTTTGGGATACCCTTTTGCATAATCGTTGCTTAGTATCGTCTGTCCATTACAGTTGTTCTAAATTGATTTATATATATATTGCTTCATAAATTGTTATAAGTTTAAGAGGACTTAAAAAGCAGTGAATTAGAACAACTGTAAACATGAGAAACTCTTACAGAAGACGTGCGGGAAGAGATTGAAGTGTTCTGGAAATGCTTTATTTCTTTGCTTTGCGGAATTGAATTGATTTCATTGACCACCAAATGATGTTGAAGCTAAGTGCAATTTGATGCAAGCATTGGTCTCTGGCGTTTTTTGAGAGTGGAATCATGAGTGGACACTTCTCCTCAAAATCTCCATTTAATATCAGTTAAAATCTACAATAATATCAATAACTGTTCTTTTCACTTCAAAATATAACAAGTGCTAATGACGTGGTTTGTTTCTTTTTCTCACTTATTGAATCATGGAATTCACTTTAAAGATGAGATGATTCTATAAGTAACAATGAAGGCAAAGATTTTGAATTCACTTTATTTTCTTGTCTTCAACATCTCTACTCAATTTATTATTTCTCAAATAGCTAAACAGATACATCATTTGAGCGGACATTTCTTGTTTTTTTTTTTCTTTTCCTTCTTCTTTGTAACTAAAATAATCTGCATAAGATCTTTACAATTATTATAATATAACTTAAATGTGAAAGTGGCTTTTCCCTTTCTTTGTTAAACTTTTAGGCTGTGTTTGATTTAGGGATTTCAACGTGGACCAAAAAACATTAAAAAATTAAAAAGGATAAAAAAATAATTTTCAACAAAGTAATTTAATCTTTGTAAATGATAAAAAGAATAGCTTCATTCACTATTTTCTTTTATGGGAATTATTTGATTTTTAATTAGTAGTACATACTCTTAGTTAAAAAAAGGAAGATATTACAAACTAGTCCCCCTTCGAAACTTGCACTTCGATTCCGAAAAAGTTTGGGCTTAKCTGTGCCTAATTGACAAAATACAATTGRCACCCCTACTTACTACAATTTTTTTAAAAAAAWTTTAAATATAAAAGGGGAAAGATAATATGAAGATTCACAACTCAAGAAAATTTATCAGTTCTATCTTTTTTCCTTTTCTTTACCTTATTTTTTGCAACTTTCCCCTCAAATTAACGTCTTGGATAAGGCTTAGGAATTAGGAAGAAGATTGTAAATTTTGGCTTASGTKGCAATTCTATTTCATCAAAGGAATATTATGTTACCTCTTTCCCTATAAACTCTCCACACTGTACAGTAAGTYGTTATCTCAGTTGTAACCATGCTTRTCTATCTATACTAAGATGCACTCCTATTGAAAGCTTTTTGAAGTTACCTAAAGGACCTACACCTGAAATTGGAGATCACGGATTCAACAACCTCCGAGCATACTAGACTTTGACCTGATTGTGTTGAACCTTGGAAGATAACACCTCTTAACTTGAGGCCATCCAACTTGGTCTACTGAGCCCCATTGACTAGCATTCTTTGCCASCAACACAATTTGGCACATTCTACGGGACTTGTGAGACGGTGTATGCATTTGCGCTTAGGACGACATATTGTGAGAGAAAACAATTGTAGCRTATCTACAGGAAAATCAAGAGTCAAGATCCAATTAAAACATCATCAATACCTACAGAATCTTTTGCATAATGGACGGCGAGCAACTGTGGCCGGAGGAGGCTAGAGTCATCCACCTCTTCCGCGTCAATAGAGCCGACTTTATTGAAAGTCATTCGAGGATGTTAGTATCGGGTTGGCATTAAACTTGGTACAACATATGGCTTCGGTGTTCAAGTCGAATGAGGTTTAGGTCTTAGGTGGTAGGAAAGTGCCTAATCCCTTTAATCGTCCTGATATTCCTCATATGAAATACACTGAAGCAGCGCAGCCTGGAGACTGATTACACCCCTTCGACTGTATAGGACAATCTTGCTAAACAGGTGACATGTTATTGAACCACTATAAGACTCATGTTGCCCAACAGAGTACCCRACAAATGGTACTATGGCGCAAGAGCTCAATTCACCTGCGATTGTCCCTAGTGTCTCCATGATGGTTCATCCGCTATGAGAGATAAGTGCTCAATAGAAATACCACGGGGGCCATCTACATATGTCGAAGTATGAGAGCAGCTKGTACTGCAARTCCAATATGGATACATGATAGGACATATTAGTCAGATAGCTTTTCCATCGTGCCATGATAGTAATGTCGCCTCACCTTGGGAGCATCAGCAGCCCAACCTTTTACCATTCCACAACAAGGTAAGGTGGGGATCTCCAACCGTTGACAAATCTAGAAATTGTTMAGATATTGAATCAAGCCTTCTGCACATCTAGCTCCACAACTACTGCAACTAAGTGCAAATATAGTGGCTAAAGCCTTAAGGCGATAATTCAAATTGAACGTATCTGGGATCGACAGACCCACCAAAAGTTTTGTCCATAGATGGACAATGTTGTCGTCCTACCCAAAGGCTACATGCTTCTTGAGTTCTCCACCTTTACCAGTGTTGATGAAAAAAGTACCATGGAGGACATCGACGGRTTAATAGCCTAATGTGGAGAACTTGAGATTAGCGACTTGCATCTACTCTAGCAATTCTCCCAATCCGACAGGACCAGTGCTTAGCTGATATGCTAATTTGAAGCCTAACTTTGTGCAAAACTGCATTGAGATAGAACTCTTATTCCATGAACATTTTATCATCCTTTTACAGAGGTTTCTATAGCTAATATCTTGGCCATGAAGCAGAAATCAAATTATGAGACGGTTGCAAAGCTCTTTAAGAGACTAAGTTGACCCAAAAGATAAGTCAGCCAGATGCATATCTAGTTGAAGAAGAAACCTCTCCTTCAAGATTTCTCCTATATTTCGTGGCTCTTGACACAACCACGAGAATAGAAGAACTCATCAACAACCAGGAAAGGAGGAGGTTTTCTCAGTTCAAACGCGATTAAACCATGATATTGGTGGTTTAAGACCCAGCCAATTCAGAGGAATGACTAATGGTTGAGGTGATGGTGGTCGAACTTGTCAAGGGTGGGAGCTATACTTGTCCACTTAAAGCCTCCATGAGGCAAATAGAAGGTCAAGATAGTTGACCATCCTATCCATTCCTTTGACATCTCAAAGACCTATCAGATCTTTTACAAACGGTTGAAGGATAAGCTAGTCCAGCTATCCTTTGGAAAAAAATTCGTCGACCTGAATCTTCTAAAGATGGATCAGATATTGGGTCAAACCCGATTCTGGCTACACCGTCGACCATCGGCAAAGTTAAAAAATCAACCCATATTGAAGGAGGCAACCGATGGGAGCAATAAAGGGTCCAACCCACAAAGTAAGGCGATATGCATCACCTATAATAAAGTGATCGAYTAAATAGAAGTTAGAATTTATATCTAATAAGGACACTTGGATTGTGGCAGTTACAACTCCATGATCGTATAAAATAATTGAATCATCAAAGTATTAGAGGCTAGGAATAGCCACCACCAACCAACAAGTATAAAAGGGGAAAAACGATATGAAGATGAGGACCAATCAAACCACAACTCAAACCAATTTATCAATTATATAATTTTTTTTTTTTTTTGCTTTCCTTTACCTTATTTTTTTACTCCTTTTTTTTCTACAACTTCATTTACAACAATCCCCTCACATTATGCCTTGGTTAATGCTTACAAACTAGGAAAAATATTGTAAAATCTGACTKGATGGAACCTGATTGAGGGGCTTTCCACATACACACTATATAGTTTATCCTTATTACATTGCTTTGAGGGTTTTCTAGAGTTCCTTCAAGAACCCACACCTAAAAAAAAAAAAAAAAGAATTACAGATCTTGCAGCCTCTGGGTATACTGGATTTCGATTGTGTTGAACCTTGGAAGCCAACGCCTCCTAGGCTACCCAACTCGATCAGCTCAGCTCAGTCCATCGGTTGGTGTCTTCTTTGCCATCAACATTAACAATGACTCGTAAAGGCTTTAAAATTAAGTACAAAATATGAATAGTAATTAGCCTGGTGTTAAATAAATTAACTTAAACAAGTTTAAAATAAAAACACGGTTAGAATTTTACTATATTTTAAAAAATATGAAGTTTATTAAAATGTGGAATAATGTATTTTCTCTTTTTATTTATATGAGTTTAAACTTGGAAATTAATTGATAAAAATTTATCTAAATAGGAATATATATGATGATACATAAAGTTGAATTACATGAGGAATAATTATTAAGAGAAAGGAATAAGTTATCGAGTATATTATATAATATATATTATATATATAATTATATTTATATTGAATTGGATAATTCTATTAAAAACACTGTTTTATTTTTTAAATGAAAAAAAAGGTCTTCTTCTTCTTTCCTTGCGAAAAATTACAACTTTATTTATTTTTTCCTCTCTTTTTCTCTTTTCTTCACAAAAAATTGCGAGGGAAAACTCATTTGCGCTTTTTCTTGTTACAGCTTTCTTTCACCTCTTTCCTTTTTTTATTTCCTCCACTTTTTTCCTTAGTTACAACTTTAGGAGAAAATACTTTTCCTTTTGCTAGCAAATCATTAACCAAACGGGGTGTAAATGTCAATGGGCGAAAAAGATGATGAATTTCCAATTGTGTCTTGGGTTGGACTTTCAACCCTCTGGAAGTCAAAGGGATATTGTATTATCTATATATTTGAAACTTTTTTTTTTCATTTCTTAGTAACACATTAAAATAAAGAATTAGAAATTTATACTAGTATACTGAGGTGATAATATAGTAGTATTTGTTAGGTTCGAGGCGTACACAAACTCCATGAGTGGACTTTTACAAGCATTCGAGCACTTGGGAGACAAACGTTTATGAAAGGAAATTTGGTGCTTTAGTGCTAAGATTCCAATAGGAATTTTGTGGATTCCCTAAAGACAAATGGGAAGCACTCGGGAACGAAATGCTAATACTAATAGGCCTCAATGACAAGAAACATAAAAGATATTATGGGATATATGTGGTCCAAAAACTCAGGAATCATATTCGCTCGTGCTGAATCTTCGAGTTCTTTATTCCTTTTTAGAAGGATTGCCCGAGAGCATTCGGGTATCATRTCTAGGAGCCAGTTTGGTGTAAGGCACACTAAACACCAATATACTCCAAACACAAGAAAACTAMAACTTTGCCATCCCACAACCTGAAACAACTTCAAATTCAACCATCATTCTACTAAATRGCACTTATCATAATCAAATGAAATATGAAAACCTGTTCAATATTAACAGCCGAACATTTTTTTTCATTCTTTCTTTATATAATTTCCTTTGTTTTTTTATTTTAAATTTTTGCTTATTCATTACTTTATTTCTCCTTGGTTATGATTGTGTTACTTTATATTGAGATATTCTTTTTCTTAAATTATCTTAATTAACCAAAATAATATCGATTATTTGTATGCAAGTCTCAAGGATCGAACTTTATTTTCCTAATTACAAATCATATACATGACTATTGCACTATTAATCTAATAAATATCGAGTTTGAACTTCATCTTTATATAATTGAGATAATCTCAAATTTGATCTATGCATGGKTTTTATTGCAGTGMKTWTGGTGAAATGAAAATTGCACATAAAATATTGAGAAATTATTTGGACAAAATCAAAATAAAATTGATGCAAATTGAAATAAAATAATGAAAAACATTTTAAATAAAAAAGTTTATAGGAAGAAAATGGTAAAATATACTAATTATATAGTTTGTATGAAGAAATATAAATGAAATTATATGGAAAAACAATGGATAAACAAATTCAATTTTATAATTAAATATAAATATGTATATTATGAATACCTTTTTTTTTTTTTTTTGCATCTCAGTAATTTGATTTACCATTATGAATTATAAAATATATTTATTATTGTTAGGTTCAGAAAATTTGCCTCGATTAGAACTAGTCCATTGGATTTGGCTAGCCTTGTCCGAACGTTTAGTGACGAGCAGTTCARAGAACTGTCTTCTAGTCAGTGTAAACACAATAAGTCTTGGATATTCTTTTAAATACAACACTCCCCATTTTGCCCTATAAAATCTGCCGCGAATGTATTTGGACGAATTTTCTTTACCAGAGGAGAATTCGCTGCCGCGAATAAATTTTCATTCCCATAATCAAATCAACTTTGCATCCAATTCTCAGCACTAAACTGCGCCAAATACACAAGGGCAAGGCTCATGGATTCTTAGATGCGATTCTACCTGTAGATACTCTCTAAGTGCTGCATRGCTGGTCTGTTCTCACTCCAAACTCCCTAAGTGCATAGGTAGGCAAAACTTTAAGTCAAAATGTCCTCCTAGGCTATGATAAATTACAAAAATTTTAATCATATGGACGAGATCAATACTTATGATTGGGTGGAAAATTTATTTAGTCGAAAGAGTTGGTTAAGTTGCAAAGCTAGTTGTGAGGTGCCAACATTGTAATACACTTTTTGCTAAATGATAAGGTGATTACAATACTAAGGATAAAGTTTCACTCCTTAATTATGAGTTTCCAATGCACTTTGATAGATTTTGACTAGCTATAAATGATGTAGAATAGCTAAAATAACGTGGTTAACTCATCAAAATGTACCGAGATGTTCCAATATGATGTTCTAAATGTGAAGGATAAAAACGTGCACAAAATTGCTGCAAAGCTTGTAAATGTACATAAAATTTGTAAAGTAAAAGGAATTTAAAGAATTAAAATCGACAATCTAGAATATGGAATCGATTGGAAGATTAATACATAAAACGGGAAAGAATGATATAAAGGATTGGAAGTGCTTGAAAAGTAAAATTAGGAAAGCTATTGTTAGCCCAATGGGCATTTTTGTTTAGTTTTGATAATTGTAAGAACTTAGGAGGGGAGATATATGGAAAATCCTAACAATCTATTAGATTGAATCAAATAAAGAATTAAATTCAAATTATCATTTACTTGTTATCCTAAATTTTAAAAGTCAATCATTTAKCTTATGTGTGAAGTTATTTAATTAAGAAAGCCTAAATTACTCTAAGTGATCAYACACAAAATAATATCGAAGGAAATTCAATGGAGAAAAAGGGTCTAAGACACATGAGTTCAACTATTCTTTRACTATGTTATCTAACTGGCATTTTCAAATCAACATATCAAGTATTGACCAACCAAACTCATGAATATTGCATATGCTTTCTCAAAATATAAATAACATATTCTTYTAAGTAATTAAGTTATATCTCTATACTTATCTAACCTAGAGAAATGYWATAGAAAATTGCTCCCAAAATTTCACAAACCATGTAACCATATCTCTAATTGCATAAGTGTTATCTCTAATCGCCTTACACAATGTTCGAATCAATTAAAATGGTGATCAAGCATTCAACGATAATAAGTACAATAATAAGACTTCAATGACAAAGATATCTCGAATATGGAAAATGTCTAAATCAAATAACAAAGATCCAAATAGGTTACATCATGATTTTAGAAAAAATCAATTATCTCCTTATGGTTTGAATTAGAACAAGTACAGAATGAAGATCAAWGTCTGGACAAWGATACCAAAGCACGATCAGTCTTCAATCCATTGGTCTTCTTTTCCTTCCAAAATGCTCCTAGTAAATGCTCCAATTTTTTCTTGAATGTTCCTTAGACTGAATGCCTAAATTTTTGCCAAAAGTTGCGTATTTATACCTTGAAAAACCCTCAAAACTGTCAAGAAAGCACCAAATCGGCGCAAAAGCCTCCTTGAACAAGCGCATGTTTGAAATCTACACCAGATTGGTGCTTGATTTAGCTCAATCGATGCTAATTTGAGCTCACATAAGCTGAACCGGTGATTTTCTCCCTTCAACAAGCACCGATTTGGTGAAATTTGGTTAAATCGACACCGGTTTGGTCTCAAATGTTGCGCCAATTTACCTCCGAATGTGAATTTCAATAATTGCTCCTGCATCAGATGCCAGTTTGAGCCAAGCAAGAGCTTGTTTCAGCGTGATTTTTTCCAACCTTGTTTTTGAAAGCTTTTGGGACTTATATTTTCATATTAGTCTCTAATTTCTTCATTTATGCTCTACAACGCCAACATAAAAGGGTTTTGATATATTTTCACCATAAACAATATTATGTCTATATCTTTATCAATTTAACCCTATAAAAGCATAATTCATATAGATATAAAAGTGATCTATGAGAAAGTGAACCGGGTTATTTTTTTTTTTTTAATTCAAGTGGAGATGTTGATTCCACTCATAAAGAAATTCAATTTCGAATAGATGAAATTTAGCTAAAGATTTGCTAAAGATTTATTATGAAAAGCTTTATCAAAATGTAGTTAAAAGAATACTGGTGAAATCACTTGTGTTTGAGAATTTATGCTTCTTCTAAAATATACTCATTTTTAAAATTAATTTATTTAAATGATCAGGTGGAAAATCATGTATTAAATAACACTAAATTCACAAAACTAAATATGTCAAAACTTCTCCCGGCTATTGCTTGGCGAGAATTTTGAATGTGTGCATACACCCTGTGGTTGCATCTCACAGAATCTCCGGCGACATAATCGGGGAAATGTTGCTCACTATTGAAGCTCCCTATTTCGACAGGCGGTAGATAGCATTTGGGGAGATCGCAATTCAACCCTGTTCAAAGTTGACCATCCAATTCTTTRGTTTGTCCGCCTCATTTGGCAGCAAACTCAGGGGATTCTCTATGAACGGCATAAGAAATGTCACACTATTCATGGAGTTCTATTGCGTCTGCGAATATAATTGCATGAGTTTATTACTTTGTAACTAGATAAAGCCAACCCTTAGCCTCTTTGCCCTTTGTATATTTTCTCCTTCCGATTTTTATATTGTAGATCCCACTTTTGAGTAAACAATGAAAATTATACTATTAAGCTTCAGTTGTTGGGTATACCAAATGATAACTGTATCAATTCCATATCAAATGCAAATTTCTCTGAGGTAACCATGGAACTTGATTGGCCTTTGAATTGCTTTTACATTTTTATCTTGACATATTGTATGTTGCGTATCTTATGAAAAACAATTGTACGTTCAAGAGTAGGTTTTTTTATTTGTATCCTCTTAAAGATATTAACTATATTGAAATTTGATATCTAGAATTAAATTAAGATTATTTTTGTTAGTTTTTTGATAGTCTAGTAATCTATAAATAGACCTTCTATATTGATACTATATATAAGTTTATTATCTTTTTATTTGAATAAAGTTTCAGTCTTTTCAATCTCTCTTATTATTTTAGCATGGTATAAGAGCARGTTTTCTGGGACGAAGTTTAATCTCAATTTTTTTAGTCTGCTAGAGTTTGGTGTTGTTCGTCTTTTATCATGGCTGCTGCAGGTGGTGATTCGCTTCAGTCTTCAATGTGACATTGGATGGTAAAAATTATTTGTATTGGAATTATGTTACGAGAAATTCTCTCAAGGGTAAACAAAAATGAGATTATATTACTAGTGATTTTGAGAAATCTAGAACTTCTATTATGGATTATGCAAATTTCGTAAAGGCTTGGAAGCTAATAATGCAACAATGATTACTTGGATCAACAATGCAGTAGCACCATCCGTTGTTGCATATTTTGCGAAGTAGGTTTGGAATTATCTACAAATGCTTTACACCCAACAAATTGTTGCCAAATAGTATCAATTGGAGATTAACATACGAATTATTTGTCAAAAGGACATGGGTGTGCAGGTCTGTTATGACGAATCTATGGGATCAACTAACTTTTACAAAATCAGAGGAATTAAAGGCAYGTGATGCCTATGTTATTCGTCGAAAACAACAAAAATTGGTGCAGTTTTTTACGACTCTTCATAGCGACTTTGAAGGATTCTRAGGTTCAACTTTACATCATTTCCCAATAACATCTGGTGATTCGGTTCTCAATAAGTTATTGGCTGAAGAAATTTGACTCCAGTCGAATCTCGACAAGGGCACCACTTCTACTGGGAGTCTTTCTGTATTAGTAGTGCCTCTTTACATACTGTGTTTGAGCAATTTCAGAGATTTTTCTCCTTACACCCCCAAGGTATGTCTACCTCCTCACCGTAAGTCAGTTTCCTCATGACTCTTCAGGTATATCATCCTTTATGTGCATTTTGGATTCTGGTGCTTCGCATTATATGACCCCAAACTCTTCTTATTTTACTTTTGTGTCTCCTTCACCCTCTATTCCTGTCATGACTGCTGATGGCACTCTTATGCCTTTAACAGGTGTTGGTTCTATAGTTACTCCTCACTTGTCTTTCCCTAATGTTTATCATATTTCGAACCTCACGCTAAATCTTGCTTTTGTTGGCCAATCATGTAATTTTGATAATTCTATTACATTTACTTCATCTTCGTCCTTTGTACAGCATCTGCAGTCTCAAAGCTGATTGGGACAGGACAAAGGAAGGGTGTATATATGTTTTGGACGAATTGAAAGTACCAGTTGCTGCTACTAGTAGTGTCGATGTGACTTCTTTCATTTGAATCCTTATTCTTCTAAATTTTATTTGTGGCATTCTCATCTTGGTCATTTTTATATTCTCGTTTGAAATTTTTAGTGTCCATAGGGGCTTTAGGAAATTTGCAAGCACATGATATGTCTGATATAGTGGTTGTAAACTTGTAAAATTTTCAGCCTTACCTTTTAATCGAAGTGTTTCTATTTTCTTCTTTCCCATTTGATTTAATTCATTCTAATGTATGGAGTCTTGATATTATGTATTTTCAGCCATCTCCTATTCCCACTAAAGGGGTCTTGATATTATGTTTCTTTTATTAACAATCATATYGATATTGTGGAGTTTATTTAATGAAACAACGTTTTGAACTTTTTGAGATATATAAATCTTTTAGTGCTCTTGTCAAAACTCAACGCTTTGCTATTATCAAATGTTTTAGSTTTGATTTGGGTGGGGAATAAAACTTCAAATAAATTTTATGAGTTGCTTGMATTAGATGGAACTATCCACCAAACTTTATGTACTGATATTCCTRAATAAAATGATGCTGTTGAAAAGAAACATAGGCATATTCTAGAAATTGCACGATCTATCTTATTATCTGCTTTTGTTCCTAATTTGCTTTAGGGTGAGACGGTTCTTACTGTTGTAAATTTGATTAATACAATACCATTCTCTCATATATCTGGTCCTCCCATATATCTGGTTTTTCTCYTCTTGCGAAATTGTATGGGTGTGCTCCGTATTATTCTTCCTTTCGAGTATTTGGATGCACTTGTTTTGTTCTTCCTCATGTAGAATGTAGCAAATTATCTTATCGGTCTGCTATTTATATCTTTCTTGGTTATGGTGCAGGCCAGAAGAGGTATCATTGTTTTGATCCAGGTAGTCAAAAACTTTACGTATCCCGCATGTTGTTTTTCTTGAACATATACCTTTCTTTTCTATTCCTATACTACTCATAACTTGGTTAGGTTTGATCTTATTCATATTGATCCTTTTCCTAAGGATTCTAGTACTTTAGAGTCTTAAATTACAAATACTTCAGATGTCCCTTGTGGTGTTCTTCCTCCGTTACCTCATCATTATATTCAATGAGTTCATACTACTTCTGTAGGTGCTAATGTACTTTAGGCTCCCCCTCCACTTGTTCCTTCTCAAGCTCCATCTGAGATTGCGAGTCCCTCTCTATGTTAATTCACACGCACTCGTAAGTCCACCAAATTACTAGATTTTGTTTATTTTTGTTATTCCTCATATTTTACTTCTTTCTTGGCTTCTATTTATGGTCTCTCTAATCTTACTGCCTATAAAAAGGCAGTTCTTGATCCGTGTTGGCAATAAACTGTRGATGAAGAGCTTTTTGATTTGTATAAGATAGGTACTTGGRATGTGGTTCCTCTACCCTATAACAAGAGTGTCATTGGTTATGGTTGGGTGCATAAAATCAAAACTAATTCTAATGGGTCTATTGAGCGATACAAAGCTAGGTTGGTTGCAAAGGGGTGTTCTCAAGAGTATGATATGGATTATGAAGTAATCTTTGCTCTGGTTGCAAAAATGACTAATGTTCAGACTCTTATTTTAGTTGCCTCAGTTCGACAGTGGCCTATCTCTCAACTTGATATTAAAAATGCCTTTTTGAATGGGGATCTTCAARAAAACGTTTGTATGGAACCCCCTCCGAGTGTTACACATTTCTTTGGGTATGTCAGTAAACTCAAGAAGGCATTATATGGTCTCAAACAGSCACCTCGTGCTTGGTTTGACAAAGTTTCTTTTGTGATATGTTCTATTGGATTTACTCCCAATAATCATGATTCTGCACTATTTGTTAAATACACTGATGYAGGCYGTATAATTCTTTCTTCATATGTTGATGACATGATTATTACTAGTGATGATATTCATGGTATTTCAGTTCTCAAGGCTGCGTTAGCCAAATAGTCTGACATGAAGGATTTTGATTCTTTACGATATTTTTTGGGCATTGAGGTTGCCTACTCACCCAAAGACTATCTTATTTCTCAATCAAAATCTATTGCAGACATTCTAAAGCTGGCTAGACTTATTCATAATAAAATTGTTGATACTCCCATTAAGGTTAATGCAAAATTTTCTTCTTTTGATAGTCCATGATTGCTAAATCCTACTATATATCGTACTATTGTTAGAAGTTTGGTCTATCTTACAATTACTCATCCAAATATTGCATATGCTGTTCACGTTGTTAGCCAGTTTGTTACTTCTCCCATTAAAGTGCATTGGGCAGCTGTTTTTCATATTTTAAGATATCTTCAGTCCACATCTTCCTCGRAATTGCATGCTTACTCTGATGCTAATCATGGGACTRATCCCATAGAGTGCAAGTCTGTTACTAGTTTCTATATCTTTTTAGGTGATTCTCTTATATCTTCGAGGAGTACAAAAGAATCTATTGTTTCTCAATATTCAACAGAAGCAGAACTCRTGCTATGACGTCTACTATTAAGGAGATTGTTTGGTTATGTTGATTACTTGTAGATATCGGAATGCATCTTTCTCGTCCAACTCCTATGTATTGTGATAACAAGAGTTCTATTCAGATTGCTCACAACTCTTTTTTTTCATGAAAGAACCAAGAATATTGAGATTGATTGTCATCTTACGYGTCATTATTTCAAGTATGACACTATCACTTTACCTTTTCTCCCATCTTCTTCCTAGATTGCAAATTTCTTCACTAAAGTCATTCACTTCTTGTTTTCTTTTTCTAGTTGGCAAACTCTCGATGGTTGTTGCTGCAATATCGTGAGTTTGGGAGGGCATGTTAAAGATATTACTATATTAGGATTTGGTATCTAGAGTTAAATTAGGATTATTTTTGTTGGTTTTTTGGTAGTCTAGTAATCCATAAATATGCCTCTTTTCTTGATACTATATATTAGTTTATTATCTTTTTATTTGAAGAAAGTTATAGTCTTTTCTATCTCTCTTATTAGTTTAACATTTCCAGTGCAAATTAACCTCCATAACTTTAGATCCAAGAGATCATGATTTGTATGGCTGATACCAAAGAAAAGGTTGAATTGATACACTAAGAATGTGATATATTCTCTTCTAAAATCTCTTTAGGTTATGTCAAGTGGTTGACAATTTACAATCTCCATTTCCCACATTGCTATAGAAATGCCAAAATCTATGTATACAGAACTCGTTATGTTCTACTAATTCGTTATGTGAACCTTTTGCATCTAGAATGCAGTAACCTGTACACTATTAAATGGGGTTTCAGATTGCCTAGCTATATTTTTTATTTCTTCTCTCCAGTCACTCAGGCATATCATTTTTGGTGCTTAATATCTAGAGCTTTGAGTTGAATAACAAATTACTTGTGTTAAAGACTAATTTGATGCTATAGGACCAACATAAAACCTGCTCTTTAGCGTGCATTTAACCTATCTGATAGACCATACCATTTGATTTTGAATCTTTTATCAACATATCTCTCTAAAATGTATCAAAATGTTTAGACATTTSAAGCGYGTTTTCCGGGCAGACCTTGTYTACCCAATCTGCTCCAATGTTTTATTGAACATAAGACTGRAATTTGTTACTATTCTAAAATCTTAGATGCACTTGGATAGATGATTAAAAGTTTGTAACTTAAGAATCTAAAGTTAAATGCTAACAAAAGAAAATTTTATGATAAAATCCTGGAGTAATACTAAACAGGTATTATAATGGTTTCTTGTTAAATAATTTGACAGATTATGTAATAACCTTATCAAAAGAACCAGATTGTTTTCAAGTTTCACACGTTTTCGCCAACTCTTTTTCTATTTAAGGTGGAAAATGAATGCTAGGTTACTCAAGAAGCCTACTATGGCGAGTTATCTGTCCTTTACAAAATGGTTTTTCATGATATTGAAATAGGCCTTTAAAATTGAAATTGCATGTACTGCATATCTATATGGCCTTGAATTTATACAAGTTTACAAAATGAGTGCAATATTGAGTTGAAGAATGTCAAACATCAGGTTCCTTAAAAAGGCCAAGAAAGGCATAGAAAACCTTTAAGATTATCTGCTGGCATAATGAAAAATGCTGGATTTTCAAATTTCAAACTACATGCATCTTTGTCTTGGGATGATGGGGTTTATCTTTTCAAAATGCAACATTTAACATGAATGGACGTGGACTTTATCTTTATATTTTTTTTAATAGTATATTTAGTATGGTAATTAATCACTATATATATATATATATATATATATATATGCTTATCACTAAGTAATTAACTAGATTTTGTTACCTACAAGATGAGTTTGAAGAAAAGGCCAAAAGTCTAGATAAGGATATAACAGATCATGTATGATCGTAAGCGTTACATTTTTTTTCTTTTGTTGCAACTTATATGGTTTTTATGATACTTATATTATTATAAATATAACTTCCAAGTTCCTAAATTTARTTACGGTTTTGTCACTGTCTACTTGGGTAGTTCTCTCATAGAGGTCTTAGGAAGAAAGAAGAAAATGAGCAGGATCGATGCACTAGATTTGACTGAAATACACAAACAACTGATACCTTTCAAGCATATCCTATTGTAAAACTCTTACTAACTAACGTTTGCAATGATATATACAGGGGCTTGCTATAGAGAAGAGAATAGTGCAATTCAAAATTGATCATGCAAATGAAAAGGGATGGAGATCCAGATATCCTTTTGTGATGTTTTTCCATTAATCATGAAGTTGTTATGAAGTAAGCATTGCTATAGTGCTTATTGAGTTGAACAGACTTTCTTTTTCACCCAACTTAAAGATCTAATTAGCATGCATATTATAGAGGTTGAGAACCTTCTTTTCCCACTGAGTACTAACTAAAARCATTCGTACTCTTCATTTGGAATAGATGAAATTGTTTTATCGACAGAAGCTCATTCATTAAAAGCTTCATTGGCATGATGATAGTAATAACAATGAGAAGCTTCATATTAACATGTGTTCTACAAATTCTAGTATTGCTGGAGATGCCTATCTGGTAAAGTATCAAAACCGTTGACCTTAACCTACTAGAATTTCACGCTTTATAGTTGTTAGGGGAAAGTGTGCAGCTTGAAACAGCATCATATCGGCTTTATTGAGTATTTAGCCAAAGATGGTTCAAGAGCTACTAGAGCCAAGTGATGATTGTAGGGATTATATCAAATAATCCTACTAATACTTRAAGCTTGTTTAGATTATCAATATTACACACGAAAGATGAATATGGCGTACCTAAATCCATTGGAATAGTATGCAAATAGGCGAGGTCTTCAACGACTAATCGGTCTCCACATAAAGGCTCTTTCTCAAAATGGAGAATRAGGTAGAGAATGAAATTTTTCGGTTAGCCTTGAGGACCAAAACTGATTATTGTTTATATAGGCAACCAGAACAACTACCATTAATCTTAATTCGGTTTGGTGTTCTATTGGTTACTACACATTACAAAGCCATACCAAATATAAGATGTCTTATTAGACTTATTTTATTGGATCATTTAMATCAGTCCAATTAGAATAGAAAATTAAATATAATTGTTACTAATTTGTAAACCCATATATTGAGTTATTAATAAAATAATAAAAAATCTCCCACTTGGGCTACAAATTAATTCCTAATATAATTACATTTGATAACCAAAAGTGGCATAAAATTGTTGTGTATTCTTTAATTACATTTTCCAAAACAATATGGTCCATCTCCTACATTAGCATGGAATCGAAGTGRCCTTTATTACATTTAATCGTAACAGGACCCATCAATGATCACCAAACTAACATATTCAATGACATAGATCAAGTATGAATGTATAGCTGGAGATTACATGTATCATGTCTATTTCCATTGGTCCTAACTTTATGAGATCAAACTTCAGTTTTGTGATACCTCGAGAGCGATCTCGGTGTGATAACCAAGGATACCTCGAGAGCGATTTAAGTGTATCTTAATTCTTAACACAAAAGAGGCATCACCAAGATCTTTCATTTCAAAATTCTTAGTTAGAAATCTCTTGGTCTCGTGCAAGAAGCCTATAATGCTGCCAGCTAATAGTTTATCATCAACATACAGCACCAAAAAAGATAAATCTATTCCCACTAAACTTGTGATATACACAACCACCAACAACATTAACCTCAAAACCATATGAGAAAATTATATATGAAATTTATGGTACCATAGATGGGAAGCTTGCTTGAGAMCATAGATGGATTTCTTAAGTTGCAAGTCATAGACTTGAATCAGCTAAAACAAAGTTTTCTGGTTGCACCATATATATGGTTTTCTCAAGGTCACCATTGAGAAAAGTCGTCTTAAACATCCATCTGATGTAGCTCTAGATCAAAATGARCCACAAGTGTCATAATTTTCCTAAAAGAGTCTTTTGTAGAAATAGGAGAGAAAGTTTCTYTATAGTCAATACCTTCCTTTTGAGTGAAATCTTTTGCAACTAGACRMGCTTTATATMTTTCATTATTGCCTTAGAATCTCTTTTGGTTTTAAATATCCATTTGCAACCAATGGGTTTCTTACCTTTAGGCAATTTTACAAGATCCCAAATGCCATTGTCATTCATGGATTTCATCTCATCATTCATGGCATTGATCCACTTTTGATAGTAGCACTTTGTTTGACTAGTTGGAAGTTGATTGGATCATCTTCCATTATCCTTATGTCAAACTTATGCTCTTGAAGGAATACAATATATAAACACTTGAAATTGCATTTTTCCTTTCTCTAGTGGATMKCCTAGGAGGCACTTCTTCATGGGGTTGTTGAGTTTGTTCTTCTTGAACACTAACTTGAATTTGAGTAGGGAGGTCCATAGGGAAATCCTCATTATTGTCTTCAATTGTTTCTTGAACAATCTCGGTTTGCTTATCATTGTCAATAACAATATCTGAACAGGAATAGATTCCTCCTCAGACAACATCCATAACYTTACCTCCACTTTCAAGTTCAACATCCTCAAGAAATTTCACATTTCCTRTCTCTGAAAATGATTTGGTAAAGGATCATAAAACTTAAAACCCCTCTACCTTTCAGCATACCTAACAAAATAGCAACTAATAGTTTTTTAATCCAGTTTTCTTTATTCAACCTATAAGGCCTTACCTCAGCTGGACAACCCCAAACATGAAAATGCTTAATGCTAGGCTTTTTGCCTACCCACAATTCATAGGGGTTTTTAGTTACTACTTTACTTGGTACTCTATTTTGTATATAAGCTACAACCTTAAGTGCCTCACGTCAAAGAGGTTCTGGTAAAGAAGAATGACCAATCATTTTTCTCACCATGTCTTTAAGCGTTCTATTTCGTCTCTCAACAACACTATTCATGCTAGGTGATCATGGCATTGTGTACTTTGGATGGTCCTGCATTTCTCTAAGAATTTGACAAAAGAGCCTGGACGTTGTTCACCTGATCCATCATATTGACCATAGTATTCACCACCATAGTCAGATTTGACGGCTTTAATCTTCTTACCTATTTGATTCTCAACTTCAGCTTTATGGGACTTAAAACATCCAGAGATTGTGACTTCTCATGAATTACGTAAATTTAGCCGAAACGTGAATAATCATCTATAAATGTGATAAAATACCATTGGCCATTCCAAGAAGCTGAGGGAATGAGCCACATATATCGGTACGTATTCACTCTAAGATGCCAGATTTCCTTTCGGCCATTAACTTTATTATGTTTGTCTATTTCCCCTTAATGTACTCAACCCAGACTGTGAAATCTATTAAATCAAGGGAAATAAGGATTCCATAGTCACAAGTCTTTCAAGTCTCTATTTAGGGATATATTCTAAATGCCGGAATCCTCATTTGTTAATTTACTCTTTGTACCACATAAACTAGTATGTAATATTTTATTAAATGAGGACAATGTATCTAACATATATAGATTATCAATTAAAGAACCGGCTGCAGTAACATTTTAATTATGAAAAAGACTAAATTTATTGTTTCCAAATGGACAAGAATAATCAAATTTGTCCGAAGCTGAAATGCAAATCAAATTTCATCTAATGACGGTATAATAAAAGTCTCTTCCAAATAAAAAATTGACCAATCTCTAAAGACAATCTAACATCCTTATAGCCTCTCCATTGCAATTGTCTTGCCATCGGCCACATAGATGAATCTTTCAGCATCAATTGGCTCCCACCTCCACAGGCAATTCTGCTAGACACACTAACACCAGTAATAGTACTAGAATCTACCCACCAAGTGTTTAGTAGTACAAAAATTAAATTTACCCACCAAGTGTTTAGTAGTACAAAAATTAAATTAACTTCATAACAAACCGAAGTGATAAGTGAATATTTCTTTGCACGCTAAGTGGCATATTTGGAAAAATTCTTCTTCATATGCCTAGATTTCTGGCAAAAAAAAGCAGGTAGATTCCTAATCCTTATCTTTTTATTGTTTCTTAGGCTGTGAATTTTCCACTGCAGCTTCATTATCTTTATTCCTTTTTGCTTATTGCCTTTTGAACTAGCTAAGTGAGCACTTTTAGTCTGTTGTCACTTAATTATATCTTCCTCTTGCATACAGTGTGATATGATGTCATTAAGACTTCTTAGTATTATAGTTCACCTTAAACTGACTAAATTGTGCAGGAAGAGAGATCAAAACTAAATGAACAAGCATATCCTCATATAGTTCCAGCTTTAGTGCCTTTAGTTTTGAAGCGATAGTAGACATCTCCATGATGTACTCCATAATATTTCCTTTCCCTTTATACCTCATCTGGAGAAGATCAATCAAAAGCTTACTTGTCTCAGCCTTTTCGCTTTTTGCAGAGCTTTTTCCCATACCAAAAAAGAAATCCTTAGTAGTACAGTCATCAGACATATCGCCCTTAAAGGTTCTGGGATGCTGCGTTTCATCATCWTCAGACTTAGGCGATTGGAACGCTTCCACTTATCATAGTTTAATATATCTTGAGATGAACTATTTTCTGTAAGAGAAGTGGGTGGTTCCATTGTTAATGTATAGTCTAAATCCATGTAGCCGATAATTAACAAAACGTTCTCTTTCCAGCTCTTTAAGTTTGTGCTATTTAGGGCAGGAATGAAATTAACATTACCAATAAACATTTGCAGCAGTATTGATAATTGAATAAAAAAAGAACAATAAAAGAAACATCAGCTCACAAATAAAATTCATGTCACAAAAATAAACAACATCAAATAAACGACTTAAAATTTTTATACAACCAAAAGTAGTGGGCTCATTTAACAAGATACCTAGCACAACATTGATGTTTAGTATTTGGACAAAAAGACCAATTGTAAGTGGTACTCTTCATGTGGAAATCCAACATTGACAATAAAGCCAGTCAAACAACATCCTTTCTTTAAGCTAGTATGTTATCTATGAAACTTTATAATTATCAGACATTATTCCCACAAATGCATTTGTTATTTGGCCAATCAAAGATCTTTCTTTGGGCCGATCTTTGAATCGCATAAACAACAACAAGGCACTCATCTTACTACTTTAAGACAAATAAATATATGGAAAAGAGGTTACTTAGGTAACGTTGCTTCAATCTATTGTTTTAACATAAAAGAATAAAATTCAAGAAAATATATATGATTTTTCTTGCCTTAATTATGTCACGACTTAATGACTATCGCCATAATGTTAATGGGTTCGTCTAATTTATTCCTTATGCAAAAAGATATCACAAAAGAAATATAAATTTGAAATTTTCTCTTTCCTTAATTTAAATTAGATATCTATAATTAAATATGATATAAAAATCAATATATGTATCATAACTATGAATGATATTCAAGCATAAAATAAATAGAAGAATTTCACAGTACACGTTCTTGAACGTTATGCTATATGCTACCACTAAACCTAAGAGACTATGCATTTTAGGAGAAGAATTGAGGCTGAAGAATATTTTATGAAAAATATTTCGTTAGACGAAAATCCATCAAGCCTCGAATCTGGAGCTGAAACCGGATGCATCATAAAGTATTATAATCAATTTGATAATTAAAATAATGCTTGATCCGTCTGAATCCGTCAAATCAGACAAAAAACTGAACATGCATCAAAAAGTATGAAAGCCCAGTTAAATCAAACCTTGAAACTCAAGCAATTAAGCCACTGCATCCACAGCATGCCGAGAATCATGACAAAATCAAACAAACACAATCGGCCTGAATGATCCTAAGGTCATATCAATTAAACTAAGCAATACAATATAAATGAATAAAATCCTAAAATTATGTGAATTCATTCAAAATAAATATATGTAGTCATGTATAAGAATAAATAAATATAAGATTATACTTAATTTAATCACCGTAAATAATTCTAATAATTTAATACGAAGTGTACTATGATATCATTGGTAGGGATTAGATCAAATAATCTTATTAATATCTAAAGCTTCGATCAAATTATCAATATTAGATTACGAGAGATGAATATGACGTACTAGTTTGCAAACAGGTGAGATCTTCCAACAACTAATCAGTCTCCAAAGAAACTCTCTTTCTCAAGATGGGACCAAGACCTAATGTCAGATTAGACTCCCCCCACTAATCCTACTCTGGTTAGATATTCTATTGATTTGTACACGTTACAAATCCCAGATCAAATACAAAATGTCTTATTAAATTTACTTTATTGAACCATATAAATTAATTTGATTAGAATAGAAAATCAAATATAATTATTGTTAATTAATAAATTCAGATATTAAGTTAATTAATAAAATAACCACAACAATAAGTTAAAATCAATTAAAAGKTAAATGAAATTACTTGACTTGTAGTAGGTTTTGTTTTCTGTATGATATGCTACTTTGGCTTTAGCTTTAGCCATGTATCGTATTGGTAGTCTTTCAAAACAAAATATTCTCTTGCCACTTTTTTGGTTGAAATTGGAGGTTCAATATAACTTTCTAAGACCAGTGTAACTGCAACTCCCGTGTGCTGCATGATAAAGAGCAATATAATCACTTGAGGGACTTTGAGTGATTCAAATTGTTTCTATCATCCCGACTTGTAACAGTACGTATACTTTGATTGCAGAAGCATCAGAAATCAAGTCCACTTCTAATGTTAGAAATGCAGACTAAGGATGTCGGTAATGAGCGTGATGGCAATAGAATTGCTTCAGGTGTGTTTAATATTAGAAACAATCAAGTTTGTAATGATACCTGCAAGTATAAAAGCTCTTATCAAACTTGAATCTATGCAGTAAATGAAACTAACAATTCCCATGCACGACATGAGAAGGACAACTAATCATAATCCTATAATATTTAAAATTTCATTTAGATTATCGAGATTACATCACGAGAGAGAGGAATGATTTATGAGGATCAATCCAATTAGAAAAGAAATCAAATATAACTATTATTAATTTATAAGTCAATCGATGGAGATATTAATAGAATAACTAAGGCAACTTACCTTTCAAATTTTATAGCAGATACATCCAAAAGCAAGTCCATTTCTAAAGATATTGATGAAAGGAAGACCAAAAGCTTCTCGAGATTCATCCCCATCCACATTGAGTCCGGTGGCCCTAAAACTACTTCAAGTATGTCATAGTCAAGKGGTTTCAAATACTTTTGACTCCATTCGATATCAAGCTTGACGCATTTACTACAATCTTCTTCAGAAATTTCTTTTCACATTTGCATGTTATGTTTCTTAATTTCCTAACTTTTCTAGTGCTGAGTTTTCGTAATATTTTCTGATTGCAATTCATAACCTGTTTCGTAGAATATCTCTGGTCCTCCGCAGAAAAATCATCATCAATTCCTGGCGAGGAAAATCCAAAAAAATTAACATCAGCTGCTACAGTTTGTTGTGAGGTTGATTTGGATGAGCTTCTTGATCAATTGATTAGGCCAAATGAGTCACGCTTTTCTCCTGATGATGATACTTTTGAGACCCTACAACATTTYGGAAAAGGTCTCATCCTTTCAATGAAGAAGTTCACTGTTTCAGAGTTCAAGATGATGATACAAGTTGCTAATGTAGGCTTTACTTGTTTAAAGGGCCTTAAAATTAAGTATACTTCTTTGTATGAGCGTGTGAAAAACTACATCCGCTGTTCTGCTTTATTATCATCCACGGATYAGTTCAAACAAGGCTCATCCATGGAGGAATTAGCTGCCCAGTTTGATTCACAAAAGGAGTACAATGAAATGGTTCACACCAAAATGGAAAAACTTTCAAGCTACATGAGTGAGGCGTTTCGGGTACTGGGAGACAAAATTTCTAATGAAGAGAAATCATTCAGGAAATTTGAGACTGAACGTTGTGTGTCTGGAACAGAACATCATTCAAGAACATTGCGGAAAGTGTCAGAGAAGCTAAAAAGGACACGAGGTGTAAACTTAGATTTGGAACCGCCTCTTAGAAGCAAGAAGCAATGCCAGTTTGAAGCGGTCTTGGAAGCTTTCCTAAAGGCAAAAACTGCTTGATTTATAAATTCTCTTTTGCAGTGAAACTGAATGATATGTAKGCTCMAATTGAATTAATCTGCATCCTTAAAGTTATATTTCTGAACTAAATATTGTGGCTAAATACTTTTTYTTATGTCTGCCCCTGCAAAGTTATACTTTTAATCTAAATATTTTTGGTAATCATTTTTCATTGATATTTTTTTAGCTTATTGTATATGCATAATAGAATATTACAAGTCGAACATTGCTACCTGAATGATTTCATGTATACGATATAAATATTTTTCGAACAAATAAGCACTTAATCGATAGAAATATAAAACTGCTTTATTTATTTCTTGGGATACTTAATATATTTTTTTGTATACACAGGGRTAGAAACTCGGATATATGCATTCTAGAGTTAATACCTATTAGAAAATAGGAGAAAAATAATAGGAAAATTAACTATTTTGCCATTGAACTATTTTTGACTTCTAATAAATGTCCCTTATCTTTCTTTCTTTTTTTTAATTTTTATATCCTTCAACTATTGATGTTCAAATTTTCATATCTTTCCACGGTGGGATCCAGCAATGCCAAGTCACTTCTGGCAACACCAAGTCACATGCATGCACGTGGTTGGTTTTAGGGGTAAAAGAGTCAATCAACTCTCCTATTTTTTGCTTTATTTCTTTCTTCTTTCTTCTTTGATTTCTTAGCTCGCAATTGTATTGCTTTGGACATCTTAATCTTCATCTCAATCCTCTAAAATTTTCATAATCCCACCCCACTCCAACACAAAAAAAGATGAATGAGGGTAGAGACCCACTCCGCCACACCTTCACCTTATCTTAATCTTTCTCCCAATCTTCTAATTTCAGAGCCACCGTWGCATATGGGGGGATACTTTGAATGCGACTTGATGCTTTTGTTGAAAATTAAAACCTGATGCATTTAACTTCAATGTTGAGGATTAGGAAGAAGGTGGGTTACTTAATGGTTTCAAGGAAGGAGGGAATTAGAGCTTCAGCRTTTTCTCAACATTGTTAATTGTTTACGGATTCTATTCCAATATTGGTTCCTATCTTGGCTGTTCGCCAACTCAAGTATGCCTGTTTCTAGTTCTATCTCTCTTGCCGCTTCATTGGCTCTTCTTTGACAGCCATTTTTATTTCTGATGCGGCATTGGGCTTGAAACGACAATAACTTGCGAAGCTCTGTCCCAATCCCCTTCCTCAG
Organism: Rhazya stricta; assembly: GCA_001752375.1. Taxonomy (NCBI): domain Eukaryota; kingdom Viridiplantae; phylum Streptophyta; class Magnoliopsida; order Gentianales; family Apocynaceae; genus Rhazya; species Rhazya stricta. The sequence continues at coordinate 47,121 of MEJB01000184.1, forward strand.
GAGTGAAGTTACTTTACATGGTCAATTGTATTATTCTTTGATTAATCAAATGCTCAGCAATTAACAAACATGTTTGGAAAGATACCCTCCCTAACATCTCAATTCTCTACTTTGTGAGTTTATTTCCCTTTCTCGCTATCCTTCCTCAAAAATAACTCGCAAATCATTGTATTTAAGACATAAATCAAGATTTGATGTGAGCTATACAATTTTTCCCTTCCTATTGTCCTTGATATTGCTTTCACAAATTTAGAGAAAATGTTCAAGATTGGATTTGGGGCGGGTTAATGGCTCCTCAATTAACATGAGATGAAATAGACTTAAATTGATTATTTTGCCCCTAAAAAAATCACTTGCATTGCACATGACTAGCTGTTGCCGAATTCCGCCATGAAGGGATGAAAATTTGAATGTAAATAGTGAAGGACATAAAAGTTTTAAAAAAATGAGGAACATTTAGAAATAGTCGAAAATAATTCAATGGAAAAATAAGTTATTTTTCCAAAATAATATGAACAAATAACAGCAAGAAAACATATTTACGTGGGGAACTCTACAACAAAGAGAAGAGTTATGATGGTAGAGGACAAAGAATATCCATTTAAAAAATGATTRTTATAGGAGCGCCAGCCAGGGCAGAGCATGTCGAGCTACTGGCACTTATCCATGGGCTGCAATTGGCGGATGAGATGGAGCTGGATTGCTTCTCAGTGGAGTCGGACGTTTTGTTTGCTGTCCAAAAAATCCAGCGGCCTGAAAGGGATTTATTGCCATGGGAGATCTTGTGTAGTTGATCAAGGAGCAACAACAACTTTTAAACTGCTGTCGGATTGAATATGTGCCAAGGGTTGCAAATGGTGTTGCACACTAGCTTGCTCATAGGGGCTGTCATTTAGCTATGAATTTTAGATGGGGAATGCCTCCTTTGATGTAATCGAACTTACTCGGATTGACATGCCTAGAGTTTGAAATAAACATATTTCTTTAAAAAAAAAAGGAATGTTTATTTTTAAATCCTCGCAATTCTCATATCTTAACTTCAAGCCCTGACAACATTCACTATATAGAAGTGTACGACAAGAAAAAATAAGAAATCTGTTATGATTATAAGTAACATAATTCTAATTAGGAAATAACATAAAAACCCCTATCCCTATTGGACTAGGTCCATATTGCAGAGGCTCTGCCCTGCACCCCAATGAGATTAGTGATGGGCCACAGGATTGGGGCTACCAGTCCATTCCTTTTCACTACTAACATAGATCTTCAATTTTTTTTCCCTTGAAATTTAGTTTCTTCACTTAGGTAGCACCGTAAGCTTTGCATGTGTTGTGGCAAATAGAATTTGAGTCATCAAACTCTAAAAATACACATTGACACCAATTTCATAACTAGCTTTAACAAACATAGAAAAACATCTCTCTACTTCTACAAAAGCCCATAAAGGAAACATTCACCAACAACATTGACTACGTTTAATCAATGCTCAAACTTGGCTAAAGAAATGTCTTGCTCATCATATCAGTAGAATTATCATGASTACTAATCTTTCTCACAATATTATTGCCAGAATCAACATATATCATGGTATGACACATACATATGTTTTGTCCCCTCATGATACATTTGAGCTTTTGTGAAAAAGGAGAGTTTAGTGGTCACCACAAAAATAAAAATGAGAAAAACAAAAACTATGGGTGATTTGCAAATTTCTTCATTGAGTTTTTCATATAATCCTTTTAACCAAATAGCATCCTTGCATTCTTCTATAATAGCCATGTATTGCACTTTAGTAGTGGATAATGCTACTATAGCTTGTATCGTAGCCTATCAATTGATAGCACAACCACCAATAATGAAAACAYACCTATGTAAGAGTCGTCAAATAGGCCGACTTGTGTCTAGTCATGCTGGCCCACCACCAACCTACTATTAGACAAGTATGCCCATTGAAATATATCCAAGAGGGAGTAAATTGAATTTTTGAAATTTTTCGTAAATAAGCAAAATTTTTGCCTTTTGAAAAAATTWTCAAACACTTGTAGGTGCGTTAAGTATAATGCGATTGGTATAAATAATGCTACTTCCTCYGTCTCCTAAAGATAGGCCTACTTTCCTTTTTTCTTTGTCCCAAAATATAGGCCTATTTCCCTTTCTAAAAGTTAGTTAATTTAGTACACCTATTTTGCACATACTTTTTTTATTGTTTTATTCAAGGRAAAAAAAATTACTACTCATTTGAACTGTGGATAATCCATATCCCTATTTTAAATAGGATAATAAATATTTTAACATTCTCTATATTATTAACTCTTGATAATCCCATCATTTTGAATAAATATTACTCATACTCTTTGACTCCAAAAAATCTACAGTTATCAAAAAAATAAATTTTTTCCAATAAACAACAATGTATGGATATAATTGAAAAACACTAAAAGAAATTGTCTACCATAATCACATTACCTACCTTACTTAAACCGTGTGAAAATAGAATTAGGCCTACTTTTATGGGGTGGAGGAAGTACATTAGAAGTGTATATAATAAAGATCAATAATGATAAGAAGACAACCTAAGCAAAACACAAGATTTATAGTATTTAGTTCCATTTCCTTGAAATCTACATCCACTGCCCRRGATCACACCCTTAAGATGATTTGCCAATAATTGYATAAGTCATGAAATTATATCATTCCGAGTGTTTGTAAAGGATCACAATATGATTACCATCTCCAACATATTAATTGTTTTATTACAATGTTTTAAAACATCGGGCTATATATCATCGTATTTAAAAAATAATGAATATGGTATTATCTTGAAATAATGTCAAATTATTGTTATTTTTAAAATAGAATTAAATTAACATAATTTGCAATTAAATAAAAATTTGAATTATTATGATAGGACAAATACATATGAAAAGAATTAATTAGGAAAATACATAGAGTCATTAAAATGACAAGTAATTATAATTTTATTACGTTAAAAAGGGAACACAATAAGTGACAATTATCTTCAACTAAGGAACAACCACCATCAATTAAAGATCAGCACCAACAAATTGTAGTGTTTATTTTCCAAAAAAATAAATTCATCAATTAAAATGTAGAAGTAGTAAACTAAACTATATAAAATCCAAAGTTAGGCCTAGTAGTCGATTATGGTAGTCAATTACGATAAAACTCACCTTCTCTAGTTTCATTTTTATTATAACTGGTCATGTGTATGAATCAAGACTTCTCCTACGTTTTTGATACCTAACCAAATGAATTTTTTAAAGAAAAAATAGTCGATTAGAAGGCTACTTATATAATTATATATAATCGATTAATTGATTATTACTAAGTTCATTCATAGGTATAGAAACTACTTCACGCAGTGCCGAGCGACCTATTCAATTTATCCTGTAGCCTTGTCTTCAAGGTCTCTATTCTTTGCCTTCACTTGTTCATTTTCCTTTAGATCATCTAGGTTTGAATCTAAGAAGACCGTTGGGGTTAATCGGAACCCATACCACATACTTGACCTTTCCTTCCTTGACCAATCACTTGTTATAAGGCATCACCTTCTAAACATGAAATGCCATCCAATTGTTGAGAAGATTCACCTTTAGGGTTGCATGTGTCCAAAATTTATTGTATTTTGTTCTGATAAGGAATAATAACAATGAGTGGTATTGTTCRACTATACATGAAATAACCCAAGAGGWGGTGAATTGTGACTGAATCTTTTTTCGCAGAACAATGGCCACAAAGTGTATTTCTCATATCTTTCTAAAAGATAAATAATGTTGATTAGCAAATAGAAAGATATCAAAACCATTATGTGCAACAAATTGAACAATATAAGAAGAACAAGGATAGAGAGAGCATCCAAGAACAAGTGATTTAAAGTCCTTTCTTGGATCTACATCCATTACCTAACACYGCCAACCTTAGGTTTAAAACTTCACTAAGAAAGTCACACATTCTTTTACACGAGTACACGAGAGGTTCACCCATAATTGGATTTTACAACTCATTTAATCCTCTAATCAAGGCTCACCTTTCTACCCAAGAGTTYTATGTATCCTCACAACCTGACTACATGAAACCTAGGAAATTTCTACGAGAAAGTAACTTACGATTTTGAGATTAGTTTTGCTTTTAGATAAATTATAGTACATCTTATACATAGTAGTTAGATATATATTAGGTCTAGATTTTAGATAGAGCATTACCACTAAAATGGATCCAGATATTTTCTCAACCGGATTAAAATCTAATTTCAAAATTCCTTCTTAAAATTCATTACCTATAAGGACCAAAAGATAAATTCCTATCTCTTTGCATGCATACATGTAGCCGAGCCTAATACTTCAATTTTTCAGCCAAATTTTTAGTTTAATTTTAACCTAAAAAAATCACCATCGCATGAAGAGCTAATGGGGAAGTTTTAGATGTTGTGTTGTCCATCCCAAATTTCAAGACTCCTTAGGTAGTCAATTGGAATTTGAACTCCAAGTTAGCAAGAAAACAACTGGTATGCTTCTTCTTCTTTCGTTCCTCTTCTAGCCGACTTTTACTCCCATTTACAGCATTGTTTTCTTCGTCCAAAACTCACAATTCATTTTTCTCTACAAATAGAGCTTAGCAACCRATCAAATTCTTCTCTCTTACTTACAACAACACTCAGCTAGTTTTTGATGTCCATCATACCACCAAAACACGTCCAGCAAACTCACCTCTCTTTCACTCTTTACCTTATCAAAATATCACTGAAATTCAGACACTCTAATCCTCTCAAGACCGAAAGAATTCAAGCTGAAAGTCGAGGAAAAGTTTTAGAGCTTTAGCGGGCAATTAAAATCCTACTCCATTCTTTTTGCATTTTCATACTTTGTCATGAGAATACTAGGATTTCTATCTATTTTCTTGCTGCAATCACAGGTGAGTAAGCCCATAAACTTTTGGAAATGTATGGTTTGAGTGTAACATGTTAAGGATGATAAGATTGAAGTTATGTTTGTAGAATAAATATGTTGTGTGAGTATATAATTTCAGTCAAAGGAAAACTGAGAATGATGAATGGGTATTTCATAATCTACTGAGTCAATGCTAATGGTGTTGATAWAATGTGATTRAGGAGAAAGAAATTATACTTAATGGTGTTTTACAAACAGCAAACATGATACAAGAATTGAAATGGGAAGAACATATAGATGTATGATATATTCCATTTGCATTTCTGTTTGTGTTTCAATTGTGGATTAGAATATGACCTTTTTATTATCACATAAACTGAGAATTAGGAAACTGAATATTTTAGAAGTACAATGATATAAAGTACACGACCTAGAATCTCCTAATATTCAAGAAGTAACCAGTAGGATGTACATTGTTTTTCTGACCGAACCAGAAATAATGTGTACACTAAATTCGGTATAGAAATTCTTCTGTTAAATGGAACTTAGCTTGTGATATATGGCTGGAAAGACACGACTCTTAGGAAGATTTTAGTACAAAATTCACTCAATTTAAGTTTATAAAACTCATGATAGSTRCTAATCTTTGAGGTGTAGTCAATCCTGGCTGATTGAGCATGAAACTTATATGTCCATTCAAATTGGTAATCATACAGACTCCTTTAAGCCTAGAAACTTATTTGATTCAAACCTTATTGTTTAAGAAAATTTTGGCACCAAATTCATTAAGAAACTTGAAGTATTATGAGAGTAATGTTTTAAACACTGTCTGCTGTTCATTTAGGTAAAYTTGGTTTCATACTCACRGTCTTCACTCTAGAACAATGTGAACATAGCCCTTCYTGTGACCTTTACTATTAGAAAGCCTTACATTTTATGGTAATTTTTTCAAGTTATTTCAACTTAAAACTATCATCCTACCTCAAGTTACATCTACATTAATGAACCCCTGTCCAGGCTAGACATGAGCGCTTGTATTTAGTTTTCTTCATAATCAGTTTAGTTTAAACCCTAATTCTAAACAGATTTGGTTATTATAAAATTTGAGCTAATATTAGAATGGATTCATTTTAGATAGGTTAGCTTTAAATTGTGCTCTGGGTATGATTTTCTACCTATAAACTACTAAGGAAATTCTTACATATTGTCCTAGGTAGCGCCAGCTAGCAGTTTGTTTTACCTAATTAGTCAAGCTAAGGCAAGTTCCCTTTCAACCCTTTTTCACTAGTAGCAATAATTGAGTTTTCCTAAAAATTATTGCCTGCAAAGACCATGTCATTTTATGAGATTAATCAAATCCTGCATCTTGGAAAATTACTATTGAAAAGAGAATAGCATTTATCTGTGTGAAAGACTATTTGCTTGTACAACTTTCAAAAGCATGCTTGAGGTTTAGATATTGTTCATGGATATTTTTGAATCATGAATGATGTATTTGTGATCCTTATTGAATGAATTGATGAATGAAAGTGATATAATACCCGAGATATTACTTTTTCATTTTTATAAATTTTGCATAATTGTATGAATTCTGTGCCAACTAGGGTTTGATAATTTTCTATATGATCATTTAATTAAGTATGGAATTATCGTGTTAATTGAATTAGGATTTTTGGTTWGTTAGTGGCTCGACTTGTTAGACGTATTCATTTATGTTTCGAAAACTAGATTTTTACATAAAGAAAAGTCTTTAGAATTTAATTTATTGGACTGGATTGGTTATGGTATGGGGAGGCCCAAAGGATTTGGGTTAGGGCCCAAGTTTTAAAAAAACAAAAGACCCTAATCGATATAGCCTAACTCCATCTACCATCTTCCTTAGACCCTTCCCGATGCTTGCACCGCCCCCTTTTTCCCTTTGTCGATGCTGCATCGATCATCGTAGCTGACGCCGCACCAAGTTCCTGCCGTCCCAACACCATCAACATAGCTGGTTCGCCCTCGGTCCCAAGCCTTTACAACAATCACCGCGACTGGAGCAGCTGGTTTTACCACTCTTTTGCTCACCGTCGCTCACCAGTGCTCAAGCACGCTCGTCGTCCACCTCCTTGATGCCGTTCTCATCGCTTTGCTTCGTCACCRTGCCTCCGCTACTAGATCTGCTAGCCAATCTGCCATAGCCGAYCGCTCCTCTCTCTTTTTTCCTCYCTYGCAACCTAGTCTGAACACCGAGCAGTGCATCACGTAGCAGACCTGCTCTGCCTGTATCGCTCCGGCTCAACCTTCAGATCTATCGTACGTCATCCCGCAGTGCTTCAACCAAGCCGCCACTGCTCGGTTGCTTGCCGTACTTGAGATCGCTCAGATCCAAGCCTCGCRACTCAGCCAGGCCATTAATGCTTGGTTGCTCACTGCCTTCRTCCGTCCAGTTTCTGTTCTAGTCGGTGGATTTTYGGCCAAAAGCAGCAAGGCTCACCAGACGCTCAGGCGACCGAGCATCCAAACACCCAGGCGACCAGGCACCGTGCACAACCAGTGCTGTTGCGGGCGTGCTGCCAAAGCACACGCCCAAGGCTCAATGCCCTAAGCATTTCATGCCCTAAGCTTAAGCGAGCAAGCGTCTTATTGTTGTAGAGATTGACTTCTTTCTTTATGCATCTATTAGGAAGATTCGGTTAAAGCCACTAAATCCACCTTGACACTATTCAATCAATTACAAATGCAAAGATAACTCAAGTATTGTAAATAAGYTGGTTATAGTTGTCCGAAAACTTGCTAACAACTAATTTCTCCTTACTATTTACGTGATTAAGGGGAACCCACATAGCCACTYCCTAGTTCRAAAGGTACCCTCAAAAGCTCTAAAATTTTGGTGTTCCGACAAAATTAAGTTCTAAAGAGACCGAATTCATAACCAACAAACTCAGAACTAATATCTTTTGGATTTGATATCCACTCTCATGATAAGAATTATATAGCGTTGCAGGCATAAACTGTAAAGTTACCACTTATTTAAACCTAACAAACAATTACAAATTCAAAGATTTAACTGGTTGTAAAGTAACGAGTTTAAGCAAATAAGGGATCCTCATGATAAGAATTATATGGCATAGCAGGCATAACCCTGTAGAGTTATCACTTATTTAAACCTAACAAATAATTACCCTTCGTCGCACCAGTCCAAAGCCGCCCGATGCATCCCTGCCTTCGCTGCACCAGTCCGGAGCTGCCCGATGCCGCTCGTCCCTGCCTTCGCCGCACAAGTCTAGAGCCATCTACTCGGACCTCGACTGGAGCTACTAGTTTTGGCTGCTCGTCATCCGTTCAAATCTTCTCTTTTTGCCCATATTCAAGCTCATCTAGATCCGTTTTGTGCCAGTGCTCGAAAGATGCCTAGGCAACCGAGCGCCGCGACACCTAGACGCCCAGGCGACCAAACGCCCAGACGCCCAGGCAACTAGGTGCCCAGACACCCAGGCAACCGAGCACCCAGATGCCCAGGCGACCAGGCGATCGAGCGCCAGACGCCCAGGTGACCGAGTGCCCAGACGCCTAGGCCATTAGACACCTAAGTGACCAGGCATCATGCACGACCAGGGCTGTTGCCCGTGTGCTGCCTGAGCGCACGCCTGTGGCGCAATGTCGCTTCCGTGACACTTAGAGTATGTCGATTTGAAGGGGAAAAATTTTTGTTATTCAATTTTAGAAATTTAATGACTTATGTAATTATGTTCTATAGTGAAATTGTGGGAAAACATAGATTAGGTTTAATACCCGATCTAAGAATGAGTGTAAATTGTATGAAGAATGTGTTTTGACTTAGAAATGTATTACTTTTGGTATTACCATTATGAATTGTTGAGAGGGGTAAAAAGCTATGAAATAAGTTGTACCTTTAAGAATGTGATAGTTTTGGCGATGTGGGAATTAAGTACGGGTTAAAATTGACAAATGACGTTCATAGGATAAGCGTTAAATGTTTTAAGCTTGGACAATCGTGTTAAATGAATTTTTCCTTTTGTAATCATAATTAGGTCATTTTCGAGCACACTGATGCTAAAAGCAATCGAAGGACTCCGCTTTCAATTTAAATAGAATTTTAACGTTAAGGACTCCAAGTAAGTAAATCCCCATACTCATTGTGTGCTATGTGGTGATTATATTGGACTGTGTTATGGAATTTGTTATGATTATATTGAATTATTTCATATAATATATTTCATACTGTTATTATGTTGAATAGTGTTTAAATATGGATTTATGTAGTTCATGCCATGGGTATGTGGTTATAGTATTCCACATTATTCCTAGCATGAGCTATTTAAACAGCTAGAAAGCGAATGGTTTAGGAAATAAAATTTGAAAGGAAATGAAATTTTATAAATGAATTATTATCAAAAAAATATTAAGATTTTGGAAAGGAGTGTAAACCTAGCCATAAAAGATGTGAGTGAGAAATGGGGCATGTAAGATCGGCACACTCGATCTAACCCTCTTGTAGGGTAGGGAAATAAGTAATGTTCACCTCTTGGAAGGTGAAAAAATGAAAGAAAGAGTTAAAGTGATGTTAACCGTTATACGGTTCTACCGGTAGGAAATGTGATCAGGTTCCAAAGAATAATGGCCCACTACAAGCTTAATGGCTAGGCTTACACTAAGTGAGCTCACGACTTTAATGAAATGGAAAGGTTTTCAAAAAGGTTCTTACATTTTGAAATGAAAGTTTTATTTGAGGAAGTGAAATATTAATTCTTGGTATATAGTGTACTTCACATAYATTCATGCATGGAATTTGCTTACTGAGCTTTATAACTCATTCCATTTCCTTCATTCTGGCATTCAGGTGATGCGCAGCCAGATTGTGCGTCGAGGACGTTTGTGGGCAAGCCTTGATATCCTGAAGTGTTATTTAAATAAAATAATGAGAATAAAAGAGTAACATTTATTATATGAGTCGGTTATTACATTGAGTTATTTATTAACTCAGTGTGTTCTTAGTATTAAATAAAGATTGTCCGTGTTCAAGCTTGCAAATGCCGAGGTTCAGTAACGTGGGACGTTCTATTAGTTTATGGTTTTTAATACTTATATGTGAGTTAATAGCCCGTTAATCTTATATTTAATATATTAAGTTATGGATTTTACGAAATTTTTTTTTTTTAAATGTTTTAATTTCCCCCCCTCAATTCATTTTATTTATTTATAGCTCATAGGATGTTATGTGAACAAAAAGTGTCAGCTAATTAGACGTTTTCCTTCTTAACATTGGTTCTGTTAATTTTGTTTCCTTGAACCAAACCCTCCGTTAGCTTATTTAAATCATAAAAATTAGTCGAATAGATACAAAAACGCCATTTTCCTGGCCTTTAATAATAGCATATAAGGGAAGAAGTCCTTTACTGAAGGAATCGTCAAATTCGTGTTAAGGGTACATTTCATGTTCAAGTGTCCTAAAAGATCTGTCGCGAACCTATGGTATACGGATATCAAAAAACTTTGGAGATGGCATGCTTTACGCGGAGTTTCATCTCCGACCTTCACGTTATAAGCTCTGCGGTAGATGTACTTAATAGCATTATTTCTTTTTGGTTTTGTAATTTATTTTACAAAAAAGAAAAGGGAAAAATGGAAGAAAGGAGGGAAAAAGAAGGATACAAGGGAGGACATACATCAGAAATAAGCATAAAGATTAAAGGTAACGGGAAAAGGAAAGGATAAGAAAAAGAAAAGTAAAAAGAGAAATTGAAAGAGAAAAGGGGAAAAAAATGGGTTGGATAAATAAACTCGGTGATGTTGCGTGGGACTGGGGGGTAAAGTGGGGTCGGCGGTGTCGTACTGGCCACCAGGGGTAGGAGAAGTACTAAGAAGTGTGGTAGGTGACGGTGGTACAAAGGTGAAGTAGAAAGAGAGTGTATCCAACCGTTATCACGGAACATGCGTTGACCAAATGTTGAAAAACCAGGGTTGGCTAGTTACGAAACAACGGCGACCAGGTCGAGGGTTGTGGCTAATCCGGATGGTTTATGAGAAGAAGAAAACAGCTTACGTTAACGTTTGACTCGGCGGTGCCTCGTCGTACCAAAGAGGTTGATAAGGGTTGTCCGTGAGGTTGGATTGGTCGGCCCATACCGTAAAAGAAGACGCCATACGAAGGGACAAATTATAATAAGATAAGAGAAAACACAAATACAAAACAAAACTCCGTAGGGGTAACACACACCATTAATCATACACATAACACACTAACGACAAAGTTGGAAAGGGAAATGAACCCTAAGTAACCCCTCGTTATTTGGTAAATCCCACACTCCGCTCCGAAAAAACATAAAATAACAAGCAAATCATATCAAAAAAAAGAAAAAAATTTTTAATCCATCGGAAATAGTTCCTTTACCTTTTTGTCTTTTTTAAAAAATAAAGAATAGAAACATAAGTTACAAGAACGCACGAAATACAATGTTCAACTGTACACAACAATCTGAGTTTCTCAAGTTACTCAAACATATAGTAAGCAACACACCCCCAACTTTGAAGGAGAATTAACTAATGTACATACCTACATCAATAAAGCTCATACAAATCCACAGAGGGAATTAGTGGACCTTTATTGCTCACTAAGTACCTAGTTTGATTTTTCGGTGAATTTTCACAGCTGAACTCGGATTTTTCTAGATAGATACAACGATTTACGTTGGAATTCATGTAAACGAAACAGACTCCATTAACAACGTTATTAATACACTAATAAGATCTTGAACCGTGGTAATAAACGTAGTTCTGTGATAATCCGTCTCTCTGAATCAGTTGTTTTACGCTAATGTCACGTAACTCGCTTCTGGGGAAAAACGGAGAATGTTTGTTGGGAGTATTAAGACAGGGAATCATTTTGGAGAAATTTCTCGTAAATTGTGGTGTACTAATCCCTTGACTGTTTTGAGTAAAAGGTTGTATATTGGGTTATTATGTCTTTGTGACTTCCTTAATGTACTCGAACGAGATCAAAAAATTTAAGTGCTATCTTAATGTGTAGACATTAAGTTGTTGTAGAGTTGTTCTTTTTGTTGTTCAAGAGTTTGTAAAGTTATGAGCATATTGTTGTACGGTAGGTTAGATGTCTGTTTTGTTATAGTTTTTTTTTGTCATTAGGTTGTAGTAGTGTAAATAGTTTTACTTAAACGCTTTGTTTTCTTAATGTAATTTAGTATTTCTTGTAGATTTATTATAGTATTTGGAGATATAAGTTGATAAATAGAATAAGTGATTTTT
>MEJB01000184.1:64595-121497 GCA_001752375.1 Rhazya stricta
TTCGCTGCCCATTCACATGCCCAGAACGCACCTTCCTTTTTTCGATTGAACCCATTACTCCTTAAGACTCGATACTACACCTAAGATTTGGGATTCGAGGTGAATCCTTAGTTTCTTCATTTAAATTAACCGAATGGCCTAGGTTTTGTATCATGTAATAATAATTAAGGAAAAATATGAAATATGTTTAATGTGAAATTTAAGTAAGTATGATAAAGTAAAAGAAGAATATAATTCTAGAAATATATCRGAATATGATTTAATATGAAATCTAGGGTTTGTATAATAAAGTAATGTAGATTGTGATTACATTATGATTAATTATTCTTGTTTTAAGAACGATTAGGAGTAATGACATTAAATTATAATATTAATGGTTCGATTATTATCGACATGAAATTCAAACTCGAAAATTACTGTTTAATATCACCATTGGAAAAATGATGAATATATTAATGGTGAACACTTATGTTAAATGAATATTCTTTGTCTAACAATACTAKGATACTTTTGGCACATTAACGTTGAGGGCAACCAAGTCACCCCGCTAGCRAATTAAAGTAAAAAAATTTACTAAGGACTACAATTAAGTAAATTTTCACATTCTCATTAATTGTGATACATATGTATTGTTGTTATAATTAGATTTCTCTTATGTGAATTGAATGTGAATTGAATGTAAATTCATAATTGATATAGTATGTAAGTAAATCTCTTTCTTTTTATGTAAGTAAACTCCCTCATTTTCATTTATTGTAGTGAATATGTATTGTTGTTGTGATTGAATCTCTCTATGTGAATTGAATGTGAGTTCATGGTTATAATTGGATTGCTTTTATGTGATATAATTTATAGTTTTTTTTTTCAAGTATGTGAATTTTTCTACATGATGATAGGTTGGGAAGTTTAAGTTTAGAGTTTATGTGATCCATATTTATGTGCATATAGTCTATAGTATTTTGCTCAATTTTTGGCATGGGCATAATCATGCATTTAATAAAGCAAATGTTTTTAAAGAATGAAGTTTGGAAAAGTAAATGTTTTGAGGAATGAAGTTTTAGAAAGATGTGATTTTTATGTTAAATGATTTCCAGACGTAAAGAATTTTAAAAAAGGGTGTAAAGCCTAGACCATGAAAGGTGTGAGTGTGAAATGGGGCGTGGGATGCTGGCGCATCCGACCTAACCCTCTTGTAGGGTAGGAAAGTAAGTAATGTTCACCTCTTGCAAGGTGAAAGTGAAAGGAAAAGATTAAAGTAAGTTAATCGCTTTGCAGCTCTACCAATAGAATGTGACCGTGTTTCAAATAATAATTGCCCACTTTAGAGCTTAATGGCTAGGCATTACAGCAAGTGAGCTCATTATTTTATGAAACGGAAATGTTTGGAAAATTTGATGAAATAGAAATTTTTGGAAAGTTCTCACGATTTGAAAAGGAAATTTTCAGAAAGTTTTAACAAAGTAAATTTTTGAACATCATGACATATAGTGCATGATACATGCATTCATGCAAGGGATTTACTTACTGAGCTTAGTAGCTCACCCTATATTCTCTTATTTTACGTTTCAGGTGATGACTTGCCAGATGGTGTGTGGAAATCGTTTGGGAGCTGACTTTGATACCCAAGAGTCRTTTATGTTAATTAAATCTTCTATTGATTTATGAACTTGTTGAATGTTTAAATTTTGTTCATTTATTTTCAAAAGCTTCAGCTGAATTTTAAATATATGAACATTTAGCTGGTAATTTATATTATTGGRGTTTCAAGTGATTTCATTTAATGTGGAATGTTGGTAATATTGGTGTGAGATTTTCTAATTGTACAGAGGGATATTTTGATATTACAGAGGAAACTCTGTCGAAATTTTATAAGCCCTTTTTGAAATTCAAGATTTTTATTTTTCTCAATTTTCACAATATACGTAAGGGTAAATAGGTAATATTCCCGAGTTATGATAGTTTCTGATCTGGGGCTGTTAGAGTATCTCCTCGATCTTGGACATCCACATGCTTAAAGAATATGTTCAGGCTTAATACTATCAGCATTAAATATTTCACCAGTGGCCGACCATGGACTGCACACTAAGCAAACACTTTGGTGACAAAAAAAGGACCTATCCACTTAGAATGCAATATACTWGGATCCATCTTCGAGAATGTATGCACCTACTCAATAGTGAAATTTCTGTTAAGAGCAACTTTTAGTGTATGATTACTACTCGGAGAAAAGAACTTATACTTTATGGGGATTATCTACAACAAAAGCACAACTTACATCATTAAGGGATCTCATAGAATCATAAACATTACATTCAATAATTTCCCCATCAAATTCCATGGTTGATGCACTATCATATGTACTCAATTGGTATCCTGGATGTTTCACAGATCAAATTAGAATAATTATCATCTTTCATGTTAAGAACATAAAATTCATTAGGAACAACCATCTGATAAGTAATTTACACTAAAACATTCTCTCAAACCCCCTCGGGACACACATTAGATCTATCAACAAGTTGAACAATCAAACTTATTTCTCTTAATAAAGAAATAATCAAAGAAGAATAAAGAGAAAGAGGCATGGCATTTTTTTGAGCTCCAAGATATGACAATGCYCTCTCAATTCGAGCATCACCCACTTTAAAAAGGAYAATAAACATWCCAGAGTCCTTGCATTTGAGTGGCAATTGTGTTGGAGAGTAGTTGAAACATTTTCCCCCACATCTATCAATTCATTACCTTGTATCTTTTCCTCATCCTTGTGAAAAGTTTAGAGAATTTCCCTCTCTTCCCCTTATTTCTTAGATTCAATCAATTTAGAAAGAAATCGATGGAATGTCACTTGTGCATCAGATTTTTCATCAAGTGTTTTAGGTTGCTCAATTTATGTTTGGGGAGCAATTATTTCTTTATTCTCCTCGTGATTTTCGATCGCATCAACCTGTCAAGAAAATGTGGTAAAATTACTATCTTAGACTTGATAGGCTCTTTACTTATCTAGTTAGGCAAAACTTTACTCTGCTTAGAATATAACTCATCATCTCCCTTTTGTGCTTCCTCCTTATACAAAGTATCTTGCACCTTCTTTTCAACTCCTAGGCTCATGACGCTCATATTTGCTGTTGTTTCTATATCAACTTGAGATGGAAACTCATCTTGATCCACTTCAAGSTTGGCTATTATAGTCGCCATTTGTGAGATTGGGGTTCTATGTTGCGTATGGTTGCCATTGACTCTTGTTCAAACCTTTGATTTTCCTATTGCATCAACTCATAGGTTTTATTAGTTCTATCCAAAATATCTTCAAAAAAATTACTTGACTTTTCAGTAGTGGGTGGAGTAGGTTCCCAAGGTTGAGGATGTTGGAAATTTTTCTATTGTGCTCCATAATTAAAATCATGATAATCACTCCATCTTAAGTTGTATGGATCTGCATAAGAATTGTACTCTGATTGTGATAGGCCTAGAAATGCCCCATTCAAATTGGCATACTCATAAGAATTATATCTCCTTCGGGATGGACCTAGAAATCCTCCATTTGCATTGGCATAGTCATAGGGATCATCTCAAAGTATAGGACTTTGATGATTATGATGCCCTCTATTTGAATGAATGTTGCAAGTCCTTACTTCTTGCCTTTTTCTTGCACTAAGATCTCTTACTAAAATAATTAGTTCAACTAAATGTTGTTCCAAGGAAAAGACACATACCTCATTTATGTCTTGTCAAATCYATATGATTGTGAATTGCAGGCCATAAAGAAGTTCATATTGATGATCAATGAGAAAACAACTCAACAATTAATATGAGGAAAAAAATTYRAAAAAAATAAATTGCTTGGAACCGGCAAGAGTAAAGCAAAGTMATACTGAAACTAGTAGAAGTTAAGTTAGAAGGCGAGTAAGCAAAGTTGGCATTAGTTCTAGAATGCTGTAGCACAAAAACATAACCGAGCAATGACTTCCCGAGTTTATTAAGTATGTAAATGTGGGAATAGTAGAAAAATCAAACATATGTCTATACTGACTTTTAACTACGATTCCTGAATGCTATAGGATTTCCCGAGATACAACAAGTGTCCTTGCCTTTTATCTGTTCTCCGATGCTATCTCAGAGGTTTTTGCTTAGGATTAGAAATGGGCCACCCTTAACCCCTAGCAAATGGGCAGTGTTCAACAACAACTCACTAACCACATGTCTATGGGAATGAAATATAGTACTAATTGTTTAGTAGTGATCTTGAGTTAATCAGAACTAAGGATAACTTTTGACCTCCTTAGTCATTAACTAATCCTCTTGATGTCTCAAAATGTTTAGACTCAATGTTTTCTACTAAGAACAGTATTAATCATGACAACTAAACTTTGTCAAGGTTTGTTGTGTTGATTAAAAAACTCTGATAGAACAGTTCAGAAAATAAAACCGAACATTGCACTCCAAAAACTAAGTCACTCCCAAAAAACTACTAAGCTTCTCTCTGCAAACYGTAAATGATTTTGAAGATTAAGAAAACTATAAGAAACTTTCATGAAATGTACAAAATGATTACAAAAAAAATAAAAAGAAGATTGTTGTCTGATCCCTTGTTAACAAAGCAGTAATGTTCTTAGCTAAAAATGGGTTCTTTTGTCGAAGGAAACCCTAAATTCTATTTGAAAGCTTTGTAAAACTAAGAACTACTTTTCTATTTCTAAAACTAGCTAACTAATTCTAACTACTTAACTCTAGCTTTACTAATTAATATACTAAAATACCCCTCTTCTTTTAAGTTGAGTTCTGCTTATATAAATAGATTTGGGGTTGAGTTAGCATTGATGTGGCTTTCACCTTTTCTAGCAGTTAGCATTATTTGGCTCTACTTGTCTATTTTGAGAAATGTGGCTCCAATTGGTTCTTCTATGCTTAAGCATTTTGGATAAAAGACTGAAGTAAACTTAGACCAACGGTCAGACGATTTTTCATTAAATGCAAAGGGTTGTTCTTTTTTTTTTTTTTGGGGGCCATGTATGCTGTACTTTGAATTTACGAGTTTCGAAGCGAATGCTATAGCATTTTTCTTTTCCTGAACTTAACTTGGAAGCATTGGACAAATAGCACTTGATGTCAGGGTTACACATAGATGATATAGGTCCAATAATAATGTAGCAAACCTTATACGTTTGAGGTCTAAGACGGTGTAAAAGTCTATCAAAAAGGGATTGGAGACAATTTCAGGTATAGCTATTAAGGCTTGGTAAAACGGGCATGTCTCCATTTCTGAGTGATTCAAACTCATGCAACTGGTGGCCTAGATTTCCTAAGATTCAATATTGCTCAGTCATTTAGGAAAGCATGCATTTATATATTCACGAACTTGCAAAAATACACAGAAAATAGGATTGTGACCAGAATTCTGCAAAACTGGCAATGCTCAATAAAATTTTCATAACTTGGGTTCTAGGAGGAATCGGCTCACAAGACCTATCTAAAAATGTTCCTAATGCACAGAGGAGTCAATTGAAATGCATTTTCACCAAAACAGTAGGGTAGGGCAGTGTTAGGCTTAAACTAGTAGGGTTCAGTAATTATCTTGTATCTTATGTTCTAGGTGGCCTTTTCATGTAAAATTAGTTGCAAAGTACTCCCAAGTAAATAGGGCTAAACACCACTCATCCCCAGTCTAACATTTTGTGCCTAGCTCAGACTATATAAATCTTCAAAATAGTAGTTCTTGTCATGGTTTTCTCTTTTAAGCAGTGAGGRTTTTGATGTTCAAGACCAACATAGCTTCTTGTGATTAATCCCTCCTCTAAGCAAAATACCATACATTTCAGGGAAGGGTTTCAATTTAATCCATATTACTCCAAGTAAATCGGTTCTTGTTCCAAGAAGAAAAGGGGTGAGCTATTTCTAATCTATGTACCGTTACAAGATATCCACATTTAAACAATTTCTAAGGTGTGGAATCGTCTCATTCAAACTATCTAGGAAGTTTAGATACAATCTTAAGGTAACTTATGTAAAGATATCTCTAGATCATCATGTTAATCTCCTTAAAATACTCTTAGCAGCAATTAAAATACCATTTTCAAATTTCCAACAAGAAGGAATGATACATATACTATGTCAAGCCTCCAACAATTATAATAGCACACCAAGTATCCTCAAAAAACATTCAGGCCTTCTTCCCATAAGATCAATGTCTCTAATTCATGCCCACTTCATTACCGAGTCTATATTCTTACCACACATATAACACATTATAAAATCCTAGGTACATGCATTCCCATAATTAACAAAATTAACCAATCAACTCATTCAAATCTCTAATAAAAGGCATTAGAAACTTGGTCATTATCAATTAAGCACAATAAACCATTTGTATAAATTTTCTAGCAAGTACCCATCCACGAACAATTGTTTAAACATCCCATCCGCACCACCATACACAATCAACTCAAAATTCCAGCAATCCATTCACCCACACTATCAACATCTCCATCAATTATCCATAATCGTTACTAGGATACACTTAATTACACATGCAACACCTTATAAAATTTATAGATAAGAGCATTCCTAACAACATCACTGGGCAAGTATACATAGCATTCAAAACTCAAGTATTCTAAATTATTTAAAGAGGTATAGGAGTCCTTACT
The DNA here is from genome assembly GCA_001752375.1 of Rhazya stricta. Classification (NCBI taxonomy): domain Eukaryota; kingdom Viridiplantae; phylum Streptophyta; class Magnoliopsida; order Gentianales; family Apocynaceae; genus Rhazya; species Rhazya stricta. Next base: position 71,240 of record MEJB01000184.1, read on the forward strand.
TAGATGTCATAACCGACAAGTGTAAAAGCCAAGAAAATGGGGTGACCAAAGGAGCTCTYTAGAGGCTATTATCCTTGCACGAAACCATCGATCATGAAGGAGAAGAAAGGTATTTTTATTCTCTTTTCTTGCCCATAGATAGACAAGAGAAGGAGAAATTCAGCTAAAARGGTGTTAAACCCATCTTACCCGTGAGARAGAGAATCGGTCAACTAAAATTGAAGACAAGATTGACAACCTACTGGTGTTGTTCAAAGATGAGGAGGAAATCCGTCAATGGCARGAAGGGAGAGAGAGAAGAGGAGAAGAAGATCATGAGGAGCTCTCTTGGAGCTGCTTGCTGGATGGAGAATACAAGGAAACCAAAGAGAGAACTTGAGGAGAGAGGTGAAGTGCAAAGGTATCTGGGTGTTCGGGTGAGTGAGTTTAAGAATGAAATGTAAGAATCACATGGAAGAAGAGTAAGTAGAGTGGGGATCAAAAACAAACAATCTATAGAAGAAAAATAAAACTCAAAGAAATTATCCTCACTGGGGCAAAGTGGTCGGCTTCCTTTGCATGCATGCAAGGTAGAAATCCTTGACTCTCATTAGCCATGAAAAGAATGATTTAGGATGAATCATTGTGAAACATAGTTTTTGATTGACCCTCATAACGTCCGAATTCGACCTACGTCTGAACATATCTCGTCTCCAATAATATAATCGTCTAATTGAAAGAGTGTAAATAACATACTCTACTGTTGAGTTGGACTTAGATTAGATTATAGCGAAACACACATGCGAATATACATGATTAACAAGTAATAAAGAGTGAGTAGAGTATCGTCCCCACAAGGATTGGATTAATGAAAACTAAATGTGAAAACTCTATAAAAGTATATAATAATGATGTAGCATTGGTGGTTATTATAAAGCAAGAGTAAAGGAAAGTAAATATTGAAGCAAAGATAAGTAAAGAACTTAAAGTAGTAAAATTAAGTTAGAAAGCAAATAAGTAAAGTTAGAGTTAGTTCTAGAATGCTGCAGCAGTGGAGAACAAAAGCAAGCAATGTCTTACCTGAGACTATTCAGTGTGCAAATGTGAGTATAGCAGAAATATCATACATATATCTATGCTGACGTTTGACTATGGTTCCAGAATGCTATAGGATTCCTCTGATATGGCTAGTGTCCTTACCTTCACTTGGTTCTCAAATGCTATCTCAGAGTGTTACTTAGAGTTTAAATATGGTTCTTCCTTAAATCCTTAGCAACTGTTAAGGACAAATTTCATCAACTTACTAACCACATGTCTATGGCAATGAAGATTAGTTAGTAATAGTAAATGAAGATGAGTTATCAAAAGAGACTAAGAATGGTTTTTCACCCCCTCAATCACTAACTGATGATTTCTTTGATGTCTCAACGGACTTTAACTCAATTTCTATGATTTAAACAGTCTTAACAATAACAACTTRGTTGTGTCAAGCATTGTTGTATTGATCAAAAGACTCCAAAAGAATAGTTTAAAAGATGAAATCAAACATTGCACTCCAAAAACTAAGTATCTCACAACAAACTACTAAGCTTATAGATAAATTTTCCTTTTGCTAAAGCTATTGCTCAAATTCTAAAATATGCTAAAATCTTGGAGGCCATTTTGTCTAATAAGAGAAAATCGCTTGATTTTGAGACTATTTACTTGAATGAGGAATGCTCCAGAGTTGTTCAAAATAAACTCCCACCTAAGCTTAAAGATCCGGGAAAATTCATTATTCCTTGTCATATTGGTGAGTTGTTTTGATAATGTGCTTTCTAATATTGGGGCTAGCATAAATTTGATGCCTTCATCTATTCTTCATTTGGGGTTGGGAAATGTTAAACCTACAAACATAACCTTCCAATTAGCAGATAGGTCTATTAGGTACATTGAGGGTAGTGGAGGATGCATTTGTCAAGGTTGACAAATTCATTTTCCTGGTAGATTTTGTTGTATTAGATATGGAAGCTTGTTAGGTGGACCTTTCCTAGCCACCAGAAAAACTTTAATTGATGTGGAAAAGGTTGAGCTAACCTTAAGAGTTGGTGATGAGTTTGTCATTTTCAAGATGCGTAAACACCACTACCAAGATCTAACCAAAGTTGTCCAATCCCTTGAAGCTAAGGATATCGAGCATACTAGGGGGTTTGCATTTGTAGAAGTTGAACAAAAAGGACATAAACGCAAACCTAGTGTTGAAAGCCCTCCTTTAGATCTTAAGCATAAGAAAAAAAAGATTAGGAAGTCTAGAAGAAAGAGGAAAAAGTTCGATAAAAAAGTTTCATTTCCTACATCTTGTGTTGATCTCATGCTTGAAAGATGAAATCAGCTCTCTTTGATGAAGACTTGCAACCTACTTTGGGAAATGAGGAATAGAAACGCCTCCCCCCTTCCYTGCGGTTCTACTTTGGCATGATGAACTAAGGGAAGTTGAGCTAGAGACTATAGACTAGAACTTCTTTCTTTCTTTTCACTTTTTCTATTCTCTTCTTTTTTTCTTTTCCTTAGTACTAATAAAAAGTTGATCATTTCTTTTTCTTTCTATTCTACTTTTTCATATCTCTTTTTATTTTGATTTTTATTTATTGCTTTGATAAGAGACTACCACATTCTTGGTCGAATTCCAAAGGAGTCAAAGTCATTTATGACAAGGGAAGCCTCTTTCACCTTACTTTTGTGGTTATTTGATTAACATTGAAGACAATGTTAAGTTCTAAGAGGGGGGAAAGCATGGAGTCTTCTTCTTTACTTACTTTTATTGCATTTATGTGCCTTCATTGCTATTTTCCCATAATTTTCACAATTTTTGAGCTTTCTRTAGGATTCACTAACATATTTTGATGATATAAAGCAAATCAGAAGCCATTTTGTTTGATTTGGAAATTTTAGTATTGATTTTTATCTATCCAACTTTTTTGCTTTCTAGCACGGTAGCCTTTATTTTTTGAATAGTTATTGCTTGACATGCTACTGGGGTAATTATGATAATTCATTTACCACAACCATTCTTGAATTTGTTTTTATTCCTCCTTGAGGCAAAATAGAAAGATAACCTTTATTGATGAARGGATAATAGTCTCAGGCCTTCTTTRGATCATTTGAGCATTTCACTCTTACCCTTTYGATATTATATTCCTAGTTCCCATTTTGAGCCTATAAATAATAACTTCTCTTTGATATTTAACTCTTTTACTTGTCTTTTCATTTGTTAATTTTGTGCCCTTTCCTTGTAAGAGAGTTGTTTCACTTTTTAYTGTGATTGGAATTGAATGGAGTTGTTTTCATTGCATATGAAAAAGATGAGTTTGGGGGTTGATAAAGGGAYTTAAGGAGACTGAAAAATTTGTTATTATGAAAAGGTTTCTAACAGATGAAGAGTTGTACCTCATATTCTCTTGAGAAAATTGTCCTATGTATCTTCAAAATGAAGATCAATGAAGAAAAAGAGAAAAAAAAAAAGAGGGCATGAAAATAAAAGAAATTGTAGTAATTGTTGGTTTTTGATACATAATTGAGGAAGGAAGATGTGGTGCAGAAATTTGTTWGAAGAAAATGGAATTATAGGGTTTCATTGGTTCAATTATTGCATCAACCTCTTATTTTTTTCATTTTCCTTATCCTTTGTTTGACATTCCTCTACATTAGCCCTACATTACAAGCTTAAAAATTCTACTGAGCTTTGTTGACTTTAGTTATCTCAATTAGTTGAGAGGTGGTAATGGTTACAAACCTATGGGGTAGATTTTCATGTCTTTATGCTTTTAGTGTTGGTGAAGTACTCATAATTCCCTAAATGTTTGTTAAGTCTTTAATAGGCACTTGATTTTGGCTATTCTCTCTCACTCACTCACTTTTTCAAATGGATGGATCTTGTTAACACTTTAACTCTCTGATTATCTAATGGAATTCTGGATGTGCAATTGAGTTTAACATGTAAATAACTCTATCTTCTTGTTGTGGTTGATTGGATGGAATTTCTAGAATGTTTTTGTCTTATTGCCATATTTTGTTCAAAGACGGACAAAAGGCTAAGTAGCAGATATTTGATATAGTCACATATTACATTATGTTTTTCCCTTAAATCATTTCTTGTCTAGTTTTCTATATGATTTACCTTGTATTATACTAATTTTGGTTTGAAATGATCAATTGTAGGATTTTCAACTTAAATACAAGAAAAAGGGCCAAAGGGCAATTGTAGAAGAGCTTAAAGAGGTCAAACAATGAATTCATAAGAGTTTAGAGCTAAAATGCGATTTCCAAAAGCTGAAAAATCATCGAAATTTGACCAAGTGCAGAAGAGGAACCAATCAAGTGCTGGTTTGGCCTTGAATCATCGGCAGTTTAACATCAAAATGTTGCTCTATTTTTTCAGAACCAAACAAGCACCAATCGAACCCCTTTAAAGCTTTTTTTGTTCTCCTATAAATAGTGCATCTTATAGCCGATTTTGGAGACTTTTGATGACTTGAAACACTATTTGTTCATAGTTTTAGAGTATTTTTAATAAGAGAAACTTGGAGGAACCCATTAGAAAGCTTGAAAACTTGTATTCAACCAAGATTACTTAGAGATTTATTCATCAAATCCGTTATTTCTTATCTAACCTTTGGTTCTAGCATGTTTATTATACTTTCTATGGTAGCTTTCTTGAGATTCTTAGGCTAAATATTTTGTGTTGGTTAGGGTTATTTGAGAAGATGATTTCTTTGTAATGGATTAAACTCTATTATGTCTTCATTGTTGATTCCCAAACACGTTGAGTTGTTTTTTTATCATTGTGGTTTTCTTAATGTTTTTTGTGGATTAGCTACCCACAAATCAATTCGCAAGGACACTTGCCTCATCAAAGGAATCTTATAGCATTCTAGAATATAGACATATATATGATTTGTCTACTATTCTTACATTTGCACACTGAATAGTCTGGGTAAGACATTGCTCGATTCCATTCTCCAGTGTTACAACATCGAGAACTAACTCTAACTTTACGTATTTGCTTTCTAACTTTACTTTACTACTTTAAGTTTTTACTTATCATTGCTTCAGCATTTACTTTCCTTTACTCTTGCTTTATAATAACCACCAATGCTATATCATTATTATCTATTTTTATGGAGTTTTCACATTGAGTTTTTATTAATCCAATCCTTGTTGGAATGATACTCTACTCACTCTTTATTACTGATGCTCACAAACTTGATGCATTCTAATCCTAGTGTCAAGAAGTGTATAGCAAGTGACTCAAGGTCCATCCCACAAGGATTTCTAAGCAAGTACCAAAATTATCGAATTTCCCTAATTTATACCTATSGAATGTGATTGAATTAGATAATAACTAGAAATGAATGAGTAATCTAAATGGTTCAATTATGAAATTCAGTTGCCTAAATCCAAAAATATCTAATGTGATAAAAGTATTTGGTTAGGGTGTTGATACGAATGATTCCTATAATGAGCTAAATTAATTGCACCTTAATTATCATAATTCCCAAATTTAATCCAATTGTTAGTGGTAGAATTTCCTAATTTAGGTTTTAACCAATCCCTTGGCATAAAACTCCTAATTTCAACTAACTAAAGCCATATCCCTATGTGAATTAGATTAATCGAAATTGCATTATCTAAGAAGTTCTTCAATTTCACTAACCACGGTGACTTACTGTCGAAAACCACCTAAAAGAAACTAGTTCTATCTCTAGTCGATTTAATACTAATGGATCTTCATTGCCTAAATCCTAATTAATTAGTTTACCTCCTAGTTCTTCTTACATTAGTTCTTAAATGCTATCTTAGAGGGTTATATAGGGTTTAATGATGGTTCTTCCTTAACCTCTTGGCAATTGTTTTTGGCAGATTTCACCAGKTCACTAATCATATGTCTATAGCAATGAAGATTAGTTACTAAATGTAGATGAATATGAGTTATCAAAAGAGACTAAGAATGGCTTTTCACCCTCTCAATCACTAACTGATTTCTTTGATGTCTCAATATACTTTAACTCAATGTCTATGGTTTAAACAGTCTTATTCATGACAACTTAGCTTTGTCGAGCTTTGATATGTTGACTAAAAGACTCCATTAGAACAGTTTAGAAAGATGAAATCGAACATTGCACTCCAAAAACTAAGTAACTCACAACAAACTACTAAGCTTATCTTCATAAATAGTAAATCATTTCAAGATTAAYAAAACTAGAAGAAACTATCATAAAATGTAAAAAATGATTGCAAAAAAACAAATGGAAGACTTTCATCCAATCCTTTGTTAACAAAGAGTAAACTTCTTAACAAAAGCTAGGTTCTTCTTTCGAAGGAAACTCCTAAATTCTACTTGAGAGCTTTGTAAAACTAAGATTTATTTCCTAATCTATTCTAACTAGCTAACTAACTAATCTAGTACCATTATTTTCTTTTGTTCAGTAGAATTCTTCTTATATAGATAGATTTGGGGCTAAGTTGGCGATGTTGTCGCTTTCCACACCTCTAGCAGACAGCAAACTTTATCTCTGCTTGTCCATTTTGGCAAAATGTGGGGACCACTAGCTCTTTTATGCCTCAGCATTTTGAATAAAAATTGAAGTCAATTTAGACCAATGATCATATGTCATTTTCAGCCAATTTTTCATTAAATGCAAAGGGTTCTTCTTTTGCCATGTGCAACACATGCTGTACTTTAAATTTCTGGGTTTCAACGTGAATGTTGTAGCATTTCGCTCTTTCTAATCTTAACTTGGCCTCTTTGGATATGTGGTAATTGGATGTCATCATTAAATAGCTATCTTTCTTGTCTTATTCCTTTTGTCCATTTTTGATTTTGTCCTTCTTGTCCCCCTTGACCTAACATGGACCCAAGTCAAGTTGAACAAATGTTCTTTAAATGATCTTTGACTACCATTTGTCATGTAGATATATATTTGTAGTACTTTTGTCCTTCAATTTCACTACAACATTATCTCATCTGAAATTCTTCCTTTTCATCACTTAAGTCTAGCAAAGATTCTTTCTTGTTCCACACGCCCCTTAGCTTTGTTTTTTTATCCACTATTTRTCGTAGCGTTATTTGCACTCCTACAAATACCCTTSAAGAACAAACTTTTYAGCAAACACTTTAAGGACTATTTTAAGCTACAAKAATGCTAACTCGTATTTATCTAAGATCAAGGGAGAATACTACAATGTATAACTAAAATACTGAAATAATGGATATAAAATGGGAAAGAATATGAGGTAAAAATGGGATATTTTCTAAGGACATCACTCTCCAAAACTTAAATCATTACTAGTCCTCAAGCAATACTACAACAAATAGAAAGATAGTACTTAGCAGTTTCTTATCTAAGTTATGTTTTATTAAAACCATGTAGTAGCAATTATATCAATAGGAAGGTTTCAGTAACAAGAGTGTTCAAAAGCTACCAGTGCATAAAAATGTGAAGTAAAATAGAACAAAAACTTAATGATTTTTTGAATCATTGAGTTTGTTGCTGTAGCATCACAATCATTCAATGGAATCTTTAAGACAAGGCATAAAAATCATGATTATAACTGATAAAGAGAACTTATTATAATTCAAAACGAAGTAGGTGGAGTTTCGATATATCATTTTTYTTATAACACTTAGGTGTTTTATCATATATTCTAGTGTGTCGCTAGTGTTTTTTGGCGCAAGGACAAATATGGATGATATGAGTGCCCCTGGCTACTCAATGCATCTCACAGATTATAGATTGTTAAAGCATACTCATACTTTGTTCCCCTGWTGAAGTAAAAACAGACATGGATTCCGAGAGTGCCCCTGATTACTTAGGTACTTAGAATATAGGAGTAATCAATTTATTTAGGTTTTCTGTAACATACTTGCCCCAAACTTATTTTAAACTTGAATCAAAGTCATTATAAAAATACCCATTAAAATATCCAAAGTTTGATTCAAATCCTCAACTTATTTAATCAACTAAAAATCAAGGTTAAAATTTTAATTTTATTTTGAAAAAAGAAAGTGTAAATAAGAAGAAATGCTTTTGACTTATTCCTAATCAAGTCTCAAAAATTGCCTAGTCAACTTATTGAGATAGCATAATAGGTTATCAGAAAATGCTACGCAAAATTCTATCAGTTATAGCATAAAAGTGAATAAAATGACATAGCAAAACTTAACCCAGAAAACATGGATCAAAACATCAATGCCTTAACAAGATGAATCGAAAAACAAATAATAACCTAAATTACTAACATTAAAAGTCATGAGAACGAAATATGATACCCAGGGGCTGCCTTCTTATAGCCCTTGGTTTATAGTCATCAGCCTGACTTCACTGCAGCATCCTTCACCTTCAGGTTATTGAGATGGACGTCTGGCCCCTCTCCTRCTTTTCTCCCAATGGTGCTTGATCTTCTACCCATGCACTAGAGAAGTTTTTCTTGGTCTCAACTTACTTTGCTRGGTCCTTAAATCATGCCATTTCTTAGTTTTATCCCTGACCACCTTGGCATTCTCATATACAATCCTTCTAAACTTCTCCACTTGATTAACCTTTATCATGTTTTAATATCCAATTGCTACATAAGTAATTGTCCAAATACTACTGTGTAGTATTAAAACACTGAAATAATTAACATAAAATGGGCAAAAATATGGGTAAAATGGGATATTTTCCACGTATGACACTCCCYCCAACTTAAATCATTGCTAGTCCTCAAGCATGCWATGCTACAGCAAATAGAAAGATAATACTTAGTAGTTTTGTATCCAGGTTATGCTTTATTAAAGTCATGTTTTAGTAATTATATCAACATGAAGGGTTAAGTAAAAATAGTGTCCAGAAAGTGCTAGTGCATAAAAATGTGAAGTAAAATAGAAACAAAGACTTAATGATTTTTCGAATCATTGGGTTTGCTGCTATAGCAGCAGAATCATTCAATGAAATTTTTAAAACAAGACAGAAAACTCATGACTATGACTTATAATAACTTTTGCAATTCCCAATAGAATTAAGGGGAGTTTCGGTAAASCATTTTGCTTATAAAACAAGCTTTTATCACATATTCTTTTGTTTCACTAGTGCTTTTTGACACAATGGTAGACATGGGTGACATGAGTGCCCTTGGTTACTTAGCACATGTCACACCTTGCGAATGCTATAGAATACTTGTACTCCCTTCCTCTTTTGACGTAAAGGCATACATGGGTAACATGATTGTCCCTAGTTACTTAGATACTTAGAATAGATGAGCAATCAGTTATTTAGACATTTGTGGCATACTTCCCCCAAACTTATTTTTCATTATATTTTCTTTTATTCATCAAAGTCGTTCAACAAAATATCCATTAAAAACTCCCAAGTTTGATTCAAATATTCAAACCTCCACTTAGACAAAACTAAAAGTCAAGTTCAAAATTTACTCTTGACTTATAAGAAGAATCACTCGTGAGACTCATTAGGCAATTGTTGAGACCTCATTAAGAGTAAGAAGAATCACTCTTGACTTWTTCCTAATGAGGTCTCAACAATTTCCTAGTTGATTTATTGAGATAGCATAATAGGTTATGAGAAAATGTTAAGCAAAACTCTATCAGTTATAGTCTAAGAATGAGCAAAATGACATAGCAAAACTTAACATAGAAACATGGATCAAAACATGAAAGCCTTAACAAGATGCATCAAAAAAATTAAAATAAAATAAATGACAACCTAAATTACTAAGACTAAAAACAAAGACTTTACCCATGGCTTGCCTCCCTATAGTATTTGGTTTTTAGTCATCAATTTAACTTTGTTGCAATATCCTTTGCCTTCAAGTCATTGAGATGGAGGTCTGCCCCATCTCATGTTTTTCTCTCCAATGGTGTTTAATCTTCAGCCCATTCACTAGAGAAGTTTGTTTGGTCTCCACTTACTTCGTTGGGTCCTCAGATCGTGTCATTTCTTAATTTTGTCTTTGTCCACCTTAGCATTCTCATACTCAATCCTTCTAAAAACTTTTCCACTTGATTAAGCTGCATTGTGCTTTGCTATCCAACTACCACATAGTAATTTCGGCAACTACCTCATTAGAATTATCTTCATCTTTTGTTGTCAACTTCATTACATTATTGATGCCTCCATTGCTGCAGCATGCTTGTAATCCTAATTGTTTATCTTGGAGCTCTTGAGAGAATGGTGGAGGTGATCTCTCCTCTTTCTTCTTTTAGTTGGTCTGCTACGATTGTGTTGTAGCATTATTCTCAGCAACCACTTTTGGACCCTTCCTCCTCTCTTCTTGATCAGTCTCTTCCTCTTTGATGTGTATAGATATGCCACTGGGCATTGTTTCTTGGGTTGAGAGCTTAATGCTGCAACAAGTTGCTCAACTTAAGTCTTTAGATTCCTCTATGAGACTTCTTGACTCTGAATGTGGGCATCATTCCATGCCATATGAGTTCAATAGACTCTCCATGGTGTCTAATTGTTCATATACATATGATCCTTGCTGGTATCATTGTTGGAAAAAATATGGTTCTGTTAGTTTGTTTTGTTGCAACATGGATGAATTTCCACCTTGGTTGATCCATGAAAACTTTTTAGTGTTGCCTCCAATCAGATTTATGTGTGCTCGATGATTATTTTAGTTCCCCACATAACACGCTAATTTTGGGTTTGATGGACAGTTGTCATATCCTCATCACAATAAACACAACATATCCTAAATTTTTGTAGCATTGGAGTTCTCATAGTTTTGAGATTGTTGGTCACTTAGGCCACTTCAACTCTCAATGTTGTCACAGCATCAACTTCATAGGGCATCTTCACTGTTTTGTGGATCATAACATTACTTTTTGCTCATAAATATATGTCAAGCTTGTAGCATACAAGAGTAGAAGAATCAATAAAATTTTAAAGCAAAGAATTTTCACACCAAATTTCACTATTGTCAATCCCCGCAACGATGCCAGAAACTTGTTGGGTTGGAAATTATATTAGATTATAGGAATACAGATACACAAGTATACGTGGTCACCAAGTAATAAAAAGTGAGTAGACCATCGTTCCCACGATGATTGGATTAATGAAAAATCAATGTGAAAATTCCATAAAAACTGATAATGACGATGTAGCATTGGTAGTTATTATAAAGCAAGAATAAAGGAAAGTAAATGTTGAAGCAATGTTAAGTAAAGAACTGAAAGTAATAAAGTTAGCAAGTAAGGAAAGTTAGAGTTAGTTCTAGAATGTTGTAGCACCGGAGAACATAATCGAGCAATGTCTTACCAGAGACTATTCAGTAAGCAAATATAGAAATAATAGAAAAATCATACATATGTCTATGCTGACTTTTGATTATGGTTCAAGAATGCACATTGGGCAATCAAGGGATTGAATATCGACTTAAAACAAGCTATTTAATGCAGAATGCTGCAGCTTGATGAGATTGATGAATTCAGAAATGCAGCTTATGAAAATGCAAGAATGCACGAGGAGAAGATCAAAAGATGGTATAATCAAAAAATATTAAAAAGAGTATTCTAGGAAGGTCAGGAGGTTTCGCTATTCAACTCAAGGTTGAAGTTATTACCTAGAAAATTGAAATCTTGATGGTCAGTACCTTTTGAGGGCATCAAAGTGCACCCTTATGGAACAATGGAATTGAAGAATGAGAGGAGCGGAAGTACATTTCAAGTCAACAAGCAGAGACTAAAGCATTATCAAATTGGAGAGCAAAAGGAAGAAAGGACTTCCTTAGTACTCAACAATGCATCGTGATTGTTATAGCAAAGTTGGGCTAAGGACTGTAAACTGAGCGCTAATGGAAGGTAACCCTTGATTACATTTTATTTCAGTTAGTTCATTTTATTTCTCCTTATTTCAGTTTTCCCATTTTAAATTCACTAATTTTTGAAGGGTAGAATGCCACTATACCAGATTAATGCAAAAGATAAAAAGGCAACGAAAGGATGGGAGATGCCACGTTAATGGAAGCTATGTCTCAGTAGAGAGTTGAATAGGTGGCAACAGCCCATTCAGCATTAGCAAAGGAATAACAATCTCTAAGCCTTCAATGAATTATTGTTACCGTATTCTAGTACCAAGCAGAGATAAAGACATTTATCTCAGGAGGGAATGATCCTACAACATTACGAAATTGTTAGGAATATTACAATAGAAATGTGGTCTRDTCTCCCYACATMTCCTAYATTTKCASTATGAATGGCTTCATGTATCACATTACATGAGACTACTCGTTAATGCTATAGCATCTAGAACTGACTCTAACTTGTTGCTGTTGCCAGTGAATTTTTACAGCTTTCTATTACTTTCATTTACATTTACTTCAGTCATTTTATACTTAGTTACTCATTTTCAGTCATTTACTTTTCAGTCATCCCCATTAATTGTCCTCTCTATTGCTATAGCATTTTTATTACTTCTATATAAAGTTTACACAATCTTCTTTTTCATATGATCAACGCTCTATTCACTCTTACTACTTTTGAACCACATATACTTGTGCATGTGTTAGTTTAATAGCAATCAGATTAGACCCCCAAAACTTGTGCCACACATGTTGCAGTTTGAATTTTTTGGTTCCAACATGAATACTAGAGCATTTGCTCTTCCTGAACTTAACTTGGACTCTTTGAACARGTGGCAATTGGATGTCATCATCAAATAGCTGTCTTTCTTGTCTTATTCTTTTTGCCCATTTTTTTTTTTGTCTTTCTTGTCTCTCTTGAACCAACATCAACTGAGGTCAAATTGAACAAATCTTCTCTAAGTCCTTTGTTTGATCTTTGACTACCACCTGCCATGTAGATATGTACATAGTGCTTCTATYCGTCAATTCTTCTGCAACATTGTCTCATCCAAAGTTCTACATTTTCATCTCTTAAGTCTAGCAAATATCTTTTCCTATTCATGCCCATTAACTTTGTTCTTTGATGCGYAGCTGTTGTAGCATTTTTTGCACTCCTATAAATACCCTTTAAGATAGCTTTTTAGCAATAAATGAATACTTTAAGGACTGTTTTAAGCTACAAGAATGCTAAGAGTTAGTTACGTMAGACTAAGGAAAAATGCTACTGTGTATAACTAAAATACCRAAATAATGGACACAATATAGGCAAAAATAKGGGTAAAATGGGATATTTTCTAAGCACATCATCTACTCACATACACATGTTCTATGATAAACTAAAATAGACAACCTACTCGACAACCGGTTCGAGGGTTTGACATGGGATGGCCCTTTTGGACATCTGAATAGCTTGATGTTGAGTCCAATATCCTTCTATAAGGTTCRGACGGGACTCGAATGCTCCCCTATTCTGATTCAGAAGTCCGAATTAGATGCATACTGATTCAAATGGTTTTATTTTTTACCGTTAACTTATGAGATAAAAGGATTTCTAGGGTCTTCTTTAATACCAAGAATTCAGAGATTCAGAGCTATTATCTTGAGAGAACATCTTCAAAAGCCTTCATTGATTATTCTTACTACAAGTGTTAGGAATCCTTTAGCAAATGCTTTGTGAAATCAAATCTATTGATCTTCAACTTCTTATCCTCACTTTATAGAGTGAAAAGTTGTAACAAGCTTTCTCTACTTTTGAGAAGAAGATCCCAAGATTGTCTAGGACATAAAATYTTTGCTGAAAGGTGAACCTTGAGGTTATAAAAGGTTGTTGATTAAAACCAATTTGTTGGATAGGCCTTCATGTAAAAATCTTTGCGATTTTTGATTAGTGCATTTGGAAATCTTAAGGGTGTATCCCTAGGTAGTGGATGTAGATTATAAGTGAAATCGAACCACTATAAATCTTGTGTCTRTGCRCTTGTTTATTTCTCTTATTTGCTTATGCTTTATATTAGTTGGTGTGGAATTTATCATTCTTATATACACTTAACATTTATTGCACCCACCAAGTATCTTTTGTCAAAAAGGGTGAGAACTTTATTATTGTTAGAAAAAAATTTTAAATTTCAATTCACGTCCCTGTTGAGTATGTTTCACTCTTTTAATAAGAGGTTTAGCATAATATGTATTCTTGTGTGAGTGTCCATATCCAATATCATTCTTATCAAATCAAAAGGAGACCTAGGAATAAAAAATAATTTATCAAGATTGTACTTTCCTTTAGGGAACTTGATCAAACTAGCAGTTAAATCATCAACTTTCCTTTTCAGTGAATCGCGTTCAATCATCGTAGCATGAAGAATAGAATCTTTTTTTGTACTAACTYATGATTCTATTTAGGATCAAATCAATAGTCATAGATAAACTAGATTTATCACATTCAAGGGATTTCATGTAATCAACAAGAGAATTGTTATCTAATTGTAATTTCTCATTTTCACTCAATAAATTCTCAATTTTCATCTTCATATCTTTGTTTCTCTTGCTCATTTTATTCATCTCATCATACATGTCAATCAGCAAAGCTTGAGCATCACATTCATCATCATCCTGAGGAGATGGGATAGAAATAGTTACCTCATTCTCAACAGCCATAAAGAAAACATTTGCTATTTCACTTATATCTTCGTCAGGCTTTGGTTCCTTTTTCTTGAGGTTTTTTGGATTGGGGCAATCGTATGCTCTGTGCTCTTGCATTCATAAAATCTTCTTGTGRTATTGTTTGGATGAAAGGACTCCTTGAATCTTTTGAACTTCCCTTTTCTAAAGGCCATCTTGAACCTTCTTACCACCATAGCAAATTCATCATCATCTATTTYCTCTTCACTAGAGGTCTCTTGATCTTCCTTAGTGGATTCAACCACTTTAAGTGTATTTCTCTTTTTTCCTCTTTCCAAGTCCTCTTGGTCACTTCATCTTTTCAAGTTCATTTTATGAGTCAAAAGTTGAACAATAAGTTCCTCTATAAGCAACATCTTCAAATCCTTTGCTTCTTCAACAGATAAGGCCTTGGATTCCAAGACTCTGGTAGGGCATCCAAAATCTTCTTATTTTTCTCTCCTTTTGAATATACCTTATCATAATATTTCAATTCRTTCACGATATTTTTGAACCTACATATCATAATATTCTCATTCAGTTCCACATTGAACAATCTATAGTGCCCTTACTAGCATGGAAAGTTTGGAGTCCTTCACTTGATTTATTCCTTCATGAGTAACCTCAAGCATCCTCACATCCACTTACTCCACTGTTCTCATTAGCATCTAGAGCACAACATAGRATGTTCTTTCTTGGAAGCTGGGAGTCATCTTCTTCACATCATCAACATTGAATTTCTCCTCAACTTTTGGAACTCCAGCACTAATCAAAAATAATTGACCATCGCCAATGACTCATTAGTAATAATGTTCCATAAGCCATAATTCACAGAAGATATATAAATACGCGCATGAGTTTTCCAAAAATTATATTTAGTGCCGTTGAAGATTGGTGGCCTACTAGTAGAAAAAACCTTCTTGGTTGTTAATAAGCCCTGGATCTTACCTTCTAGGATGTTAATTCCTTAAAGTAGAAGTCCTTGCTCTTATAACAATTGAAATGTACTCAAGAGGGGCATGAATTGGGTTTTAAAAAAAAAATCAATTGCTACAAACTTTTCACCCTTTAATAAAAATATCAAAAAACTTGGTGGGTGCAATAAATTCTATTTGAATTTATGAGATGTGAATGCCATGACCAACCAAGATAACAATAACTAAATAGTAAGAAGAAATACACAATAGACATAAGATTTACATTGGTTCGATTTCCCTTAAAGTGTCATTCCACTACCTAGGGTCACAACCCTTAGAATTTTCAGATTTGCTAACAAAAGTCAGGAAGACTTTTACAAACTACACAAAAGATTCAGCCACAAATGGGTTTTACGACATAATAATCCTTTAACTCCTCAAAGTTCACCTTCCAACAAATATTTTAAAAACTTTGGAATATTTTTTTGAAAAGTGGAGATAAAGTTTATTTACAATAATTTCACTCTTTTAAGTGAGGATAGACAATGACGATCTTAAGATTTAATTTCACAAAGATAAGCTAAGATATTTGTTTCACTTCTGGAATAGAATAATTAAAAATAGTTTTCAAAATGTTCTCTCAAGTTAATGCTATTAAAATCCTCAGAGTTGTTTTTTAATAAACTTTCCATAGTACTGGTTTGAAAAAGAGCCGTTATTCAAAAAATTTGTGTAGTTCGTACAGTCAAACTAGAGCGGGGGTGCATCTGAAGCATAATCCAAACCCTCACTAAAGTGATATTGGACTCAGCTACAAGACCCTTCAGACATCCAAACTATTCCTCCGAAGTGTCCTTCGAATAGACATCCAAGAGACCTTCAGATGTTTAATGTAACGTCAAACATAGTCCGAGGTCTCGCTCGAAGGCATTCAGACTTGACATAAAACCACTTCAGACTACTAAGCCAAGCACAAGTTTGAAGTCCAAACTAAATTCGCTCTCAATGCTTGAGACCTTCAGACAGCCGACATGTCTCATCCAAATCTTYACTGAAGGACTTCGGACTTACAATRTATGCACTTAGGACAACTGAAGTAGTAAGGTCATGATTCTGAAGTGTATAAATGCTTTATATTCACTTCCTTTGAAACTTCAAAGGTCTTAAACACTATTGTTAGTCAAACACCTATGTTTTCTTTAAATAAATAACTATATAATCATTTGAAAAATATTTTTCTACAAGGATTCAAAAGCTTTTTCTAAGTAAATGAATACTATGTCTATGTACATGAAAAGATAAACTATTTAAGCCTATGTACTTAGAGAAAAAACCTAAAGAAGATCTAGATAACTTATTGAATGAGTTGAGCAACTTCAATTGAGGTTCCATAGAGATCTTAAAATGCAACAGGCTTATTTGGTGTTCCTACAAATACTCATACACAATGTGAGTGCAAGTCATTATCAAAATCCTTAGAATAGTCGGTATGAGCTTTACATGAAAGGTTGTAGAATCTCAGCTAAATATTTTCAAAGGTATAGGATAAAGAGATTCAACGATGAAGTATATGAATATCATGAAGTCTCTTCTGCCTTTCTAAAAGATGTTTCTAAGAAAGCATAATTATTTTCCTCACTTATTCTAAATAACTGGGAGGGAAAACAATGTATTGTATAACCTAATATCCAACGGTAATGAATATGTCGGAAAAATAATGAATCTACCCGTTGGGGTTTCGACACTTGTTTGGACCKCCGAAATACCTGTTGTCTTCATCTGATTTACTCGTCTAAAGACTCAGAACAAATATCAGGCACAGATTCAAAATATTTATTCATACCATTTAAATGCAAGAAGTCTAAGTCTAAAGACTCAGTCTTCGATAGTTCTAGACGATCAAAAAGTCACTGAGTTTGTGTCCAAATTCCTCAAATGGGGGATATGGGACTTAATTTATACAAAAGACTTAGATTATATATAAAAGTGATTAGTATGCGCATCGGGAACATGAATATATATATATCTTTAACACATTTTCATAATCAAACTCAATTATATCTAATAAATTTGTGTGAGGATCATTTTGTAAAGCATGTTCTGATAAATGTTTTGAACATCATTTTTTAGCTTCAAATATCAAAGCATAGCATTAATGCAGTTAATTGTCATCTCAAAAATTAAACAAAGTACTAAAATCTATATACAATGAAAAGCATTACACTCRGCCAATGGTTGATTGGAAAGCTAGAAGAGAGTGCTCCAAGATGTCTTTCCWTCAACAGGTAGAGGTAGATCTTCTTGTTCTTCACCATTTCTCCAACAATGCAAGTTAGTAATCATATTAAGCAAATTTCATTATCAAAAAAATATTAGGAATCTTTATACCCTATTGGGTTAACAATCTCCTCCTTTTTTATAATGAAAAACAATTTGGAAATTTTGCATTGTAAACCGTTTAACAATTAGGGGTAATTTTGCATTGTAAACAGTTTATGAAACAAACATTAGGGGTAATTTTGCATTGTAAAYAGTTTATGAAACAAACATTAGGGGTAAATCATAGATAATAAGATTTTTAGCACAGCTCCCCCTAAATATATGTAAGGTCTTAAAATATGACAAGTATAGCACAAAACYTTAAGTAGGATGTTTTCACATAGAATTCAACACAAAGGCAATAAGCTAATGATCTCATAYAGGATTTTCGATTATAATCAGGAATGAGTATCAGAGCAAACAGTTCAACAGATTTGCCCTAACTCATTAGACTGAGTTCCAGAGTTTGAATAAAATATGACAGTTTCCTTTATAGTTTTAGGTCCAATCTGATACTAATTTAACCAACAATATTAGTGGAATGATCAATTCGATTGAAACATAAGCATCGAAAGCATACGTGTTAGATTCCTAATCAATTATAGCATGTGGCCCAAGAGAGTATAACTAGGGTAAACTATATTTATTAGTTTTGCTAACAAGATCAATATATAAATAATCAAGACACGCAGTGGTCTATCATAGGTTAAGCATCAGAGTCAAAGATATAGCAAAAATATATTCATCTCTCAATTTTTATTCTCAACTAAACCAATCATAGATAGGCAAGATTGCATCGGTCAATCAGATGTAAATAGCTCAAAATGATATTCCCAACAAGATTGTGACAGATAACTCACCTAGGAATATTATAAGAGAATTTTTAGGAATAGGGTATAATTGGAGATGCATTTCAGAAGACATATTAGAGCAATCATACGATATAGCATTAAGTATAAGACTGTAAAACTATCAAGGTCAACTAGTAAGCTCAAGATCGGATAAGCATAGGCCAAGAAAGCATTTGAAACATAAGAACTTCATAGTTTCAGAAAGATATAATTCATATAAATACAGAGAATTTGTACCTCAATTTAAAAAAAAAATAATAATGCAGTTTAATATCAAAGAGGTATAGCAATATAAAGAATTTATAACCGAATAAGTTTATGCATTTAGACCTTTGGTCAACGATGGTGATACTTCTCAATAATAGATTTTATCAAGAAAACCAGAGTATCACTACAAGAGATTTATAGTGAGAATAGAGAATTAATACCCTAGTGATTGCGAACGTRGACTCATTTAAACACATAATAGTAGAGAACGCTTTTGACCAAGTAATATATACATTAAGATGATTGGTCAATAATTGTGATATTCCATCAAATAGTCAGACATGTAGTGATAGCAAGGAGGTTGATCACAATAGATGGAAGAAGTGGATCAGAATATCATGCTTTTGTAGCTATTATGGAATTATAGGAATTTATCATATCATGACTTTCCATTCAGACACATAGCATAACATCACCTAGGGCAGTATCAGAGCAGTAATGAAAGTATTCAATAATCATTTTAGTGGAAGATAATGTGGTTATTAATAATGGATCTTTTGTAGGTCAGTCAAACCCGTGATGTTCTTCAAGAGAGGTAAGGTCAAGGTAGCATTATATTTTCTAAGAGGATGATTTATTGTAAGCTCATGAAATAGTACCTCATTATTTTCAGAGATAGAATCATTCGAGTTCAAAGAGTTATCCAAAAAATATATGATCACTTTAAGATCAGCATTAAGACTGTCGGTCAACAATTGTGACGTCAAAAGTTGCATTTACGTCGAGGAATTTAGTCACTACAAGCAGTAGCAGGAATCAAAGTATCATACCTTTACAGCTTAGGATATAGTATTTTACTGCTAATTCAATAAAGCTGCAACATATTCTAATTGAGTTAATTTTCAAAATAATCATAGGTGCTAACATTGTTTACATAGAGTGGTATAAGATTTAATCATTTGAGAATTTATCACTCAATTTCATATAGTCAAAAGGAACAGATCTTAGAAGTATACTGACTATGAGACATAAACAGTGAGGTACTTTCAAGTATACCAAGCATGTCTTTGATATATTGAGATCAGACAATCATTTAGCGTACAGGCAAATATATTTCAAGAAAAATTCAGCATATGAACAGACATTTTCGGAAGATGACTTAGACGTGCATATTAAAGTTCATTTGATAATCCAGAAGCAATCTAGCATGTCAGGTATAAATTTCTGTTTTTACTATAAGTTCTCAATGAATTTGAGAACTATATAGATGGATGAGTACACACTCTCATATGTGAAAATGTATGCAGATTAATAAGTACAATTGGGATATATATAAACAAAGTAAACCAAAACGAAGTACATGCAAATTTTGATTGACTAGGACATTGATATATAGACTTGAATAAGAAAAAGAAAAAACTTAAATCTTTTAAAGTTCCTTCTTGATTCTTCTTTGTTGAGCCTTCCTCCATTCCATGTATCTTTTATCCCTTTCCAGTTCTGCAACTCTCTTTTTTCTGAGTGTCAGTGTTATTAACGATATATGAAGAATAGGTAATGGACAGTTTCAACATTTTGAATGGTGTTTCTGGGATGAAGTAAAAATCATCGTCAATTCATAAGTCTCAACATAATCATGAAGTAAAATAGCCCGACGTTTAACAATTACGAGTAGAATGATTATTGATAGATCATATGTTGTGATTTTCGATGCATCTTGTACTGTCGACGATCTTATTGAATGTTTGAGGTAGATTATGCTTGCAAATGTTCCATTGTCAACGACGAATATGCCAATTCATAAGTTTTTTATTATCGGATTTTGATGTGTGTAAATATTGTAGTTGTGTGATTCAAAAATTTGCAAGGCAATTGATTCTTTTTCAAAATCCAAAATTTTCTAATCCAAATGACATATATGAATAAGAAATTTCTACCCAATTCTACCCTATACTGCAATTTTTTATTTTCAAATTAAATATTTTTTTGCCTTTTACAAATTAACACGCTATTATAACTAAGCTTGCTGAAATGGACCCTTAGTAACTTTTTGTGATCATAAGCCGTGGATATAGATCCCAAGAGGGATTTAACCACTATAAGTCTTTTGTCCTTGTTTACTTGCTTTAACTTTTACTATTCCCTTTATTTCATAATACATGTCATTTTAAATATATCTTGAGAGACCATTCTTACAGACAATAAGAATATTAATTTTTATATAGATTATCTAATATACCATTCCTCTATCTTCTTTGAAATATAGCAAGGAATCAAATACTAGTAATAAACATATTCAAAAAAGTTTTAAAACCCAACCCAACCACTGCAACACCCCTCCCCTCCTTGTGTTTTCCATAGAAAAGAAATTTGAAAATCTTGGGCGCACCCATAGCATAAGGATAGCAATTGTTATTATTATGGTGAATTTTAAAATAGTTCCTGAAAATGCTATGAAATTTCACTCAGAGTCTTAAGTTTCAATTYTCTGAATCAATGATCTACATTTATCGAAGCATGTCAATTTCCATCCACCCAATTAAGGGGAGGTGAATCTCAAACTCGGTCCAAGGTGCCTAAGTGTTTAGAGCTGAAAATTTCTATTCCAAGACTTCATTCTCTGACAAATGAAGRAAAGTCTTATGTTTTTAGACCAAGAGACGAGTTCTCACTCCCCTTGCGCACCAACACCGACAACCACCTTCTGATTTGGACTAGTTTTCCTCTTTTTCTTCTCCATCTTCAACAGCTTTCTTTACTGCTCTAAAAGTAAATTCTTTGGCAGTGGTACTTGCCTTTCTTTAATACCCTTGTAATTTTGTACACTTCACTTTCTCTACAAAGGCTTTTTGTCATCCTTCAGATCAGTCATGTTGCTTTGATTTTCTTAATTTTACTAGGATTATAGTGGTCAGTAAATCAGAAATCATGAAGGATGCCTTTTTCTTCTTGGAGAGGTTCTTTGAAATGTCTCGCCTATTATTCTTATAAGTTGTATGTTGTTTGCGATCGGAGTCAAAAAAATAGAAAGGAAGAGAGCAGATCAAAACGGTTTCCCTTTGTTTCTGTGATAATGAGCTTCTTTATTTTTGTAGCTTAGAATTCTTGGAGCCGTAGTCACAGCGAACCAAGCTAAATGACGGAGGTTTTTTCTATTCTGTGTTAGTGTGGGTGTGCTCCCTACAATAACAGAAGTTTTGTAAATTTGTTCGAAAACAAAACCAGTGGGTACGTGTTTTTAGGGTGGTGATGGCGATGAGAGAAGGGGAGAAAAAAGATAGAAGTAGAGATCAGAAGCGATGAATTTACCTTGAATGCTGTGATTTTACCATTTTATTCTCAAAAGTCATGTATATTTTCATATCTATTTAACTTTTTAATATTCAATTATTAATTAGATGAAATTGAAACGTTAGATTGCGAAGATTGAAACTTGAGACCCGAAATTTACATTTTATGATATTTTCAGAGACTATTTTGAAATTCATCCTTATTATTATTAACAAGATTTCTTTTAGARTTAAAAAGTTAAATTGAAAACGACAAAGGCTGTCTCCTCCCATAAAAGATGTTTACGGCCAAGTAAAACTGATCTAGGATGAGATTTATTCCAAAATTAGATTAATCGTCCGCGTTCACTACAGATTTTAAACTCTTCTTGTAGTAGGCAAAATACTACCATGAGAATCCATCCAGCTGATAAAAACAAATCCTTTAAATCCCAAAGGATTATATTTAAACACTATTAACTTTTAATTGGTTCCAAGCTTGGATATGCATTTATCCATGATATTAATAGACTTGGCTTTCTTATTTATCAGATATTTTGACGAAATTACTAAACAAGAATTCTATTATTTAACAAAAAATTATATGTAATAGAATGCTATTTACTACTGTGATCAGTTAAAAATTTCAGGGGAACCTATTCGATCCCTCACCAATTAATGAGTATACTAAATTTGTTAGTCCGACGGTCCAGCACYACTACAGAAAAAAGAAAGGAGRTTGCCACCGCCACATGGAATTTATTTAGTGACCGAATCTGTTACATCACCTAAGCTGRTCTCTATATGCTAATCTAGTACAGCAACACTTCATCTCATGGTCTCCCATGAGAGCAGTAGGCATATGCAAGGAGAAAAGAAAAACCAGAGAAGTTAATTTCTGGGAGAGGAGAGGCAAGGGGAGGTAAAGGGATAACGACAACAAGGCCTTATCTCATTCCTTGTTGAATAGTTCAGAAAAGGCCGCAAAATGTACCCCTCTCGTCGCTGAGCCACATTTTATAGGAGCAATATGCCTCTGTCCAACAAAGGAATTTTCAAATTAAAAGAAGAACCCACCAACAATTGCACGAATCAAAAACTAAAAAACTGTATTTTCATATTAATGTTATCTCCCTGAGATATTAAAACAGAACTTCCTAACAAAGAATAACTTGGATGCCACTAACTAAAACATCAGATTTCGTTACATGAGACGAGAGAACATTTAACAGAGTTCACGTTTACTTAGCTCAGTTATACATGCCAAGCAGATATCATCCATGCATTCTTGTGACTCCACATCAATAGGTTCACAAATAATAACAAAATTTAAACACAAGAATAACAAAGATTTAGGGTCCAGTTAATGCACAGCATGTAAGACAAGGGACATGATATCAATAAACCTATCTTCAACACYATGTGGTTGTGCATAACTTGGTGGTATGGGATACAAATGTACCTTATGTGACTGCTGGCACTACACAGCCATTTTCTTCAAGTAGCCAGGTACTTTGACTACGTTATAGTTTGTCCACTGTCCCTGCCTCCCTGATGCCTCAAATTTTTAGGTGTGATCAACTGTGCACTGTTCTTGACTAATTGTCTTTGACCTCTTTAATTTTGTTCCTATTGACAGGAAGAAAATCGCATACCATTTTCACCACTACCAGTTTCATGTTTTTCCCCTTAAAATGAGCATTTTTTTTTTCTTTTCCCWTAAAAGAGCATTTACTTAATAATACAATCACTTTTGCTCCCTGAATGGACGATACGATTCACTTCACTACACCATCTTCAGATCTCCACAAGTTTCACAGTTGAACTTGGTTGAAAGGAATCTTAAATGCATGAAACATGCACCATATAAAATGGATTCAAATCTTCAGTTGCAAGAAGCTTAGAGATAATCCAAACATCAAAACCACTTAAAATGAACAGCAGAAACCAAGGAAATTGATCACCTGCACTACAGCTCGTCCTTTCTCATTTCATGCTGAGTAGCTTTATCCCGATTCTTCTGAATAAAATCAATTATATCTTCCTTTGTCCTATCCCCATCATACTGTATGATGTTTCCACTTGCGGACTTAAAGTACAATGTCGGGTAACCTTTGATATCGAAAGTTTCATGCGGAGTATCATTAGCAGTAGCATCCTAGAAGACAGAAGGTCAACTAACTCAGGTTCACATACAAGGTGAAAATTGAAAAGAAAAAAGAATGGCTGCACAGATTTATGCAACTATGCAGAACCTCATAAATAAATAGACCTGAGATGAACATGCATGAATAAAATCTCCCAAGAATGAGGTACATTTAGGTGCAAGCAGTGAGAACATTAAATATAAAATAAAGTGAAGAGAAAGTAGGATTTTTAGTAACTTCCAGCATGTTAAACTGAAGAAAAATCATAGAGTTTCTTTAAAGATGTACATCCACACAATGTACTTTGTTCGAATAAAATTTCCACACGGCGGGTTAAGCTGGTATTGAATTTATTAATTTAAAAAATTTTAAACCAAATAAGAATTATTTTTAAAAAAAGAAAAAAGGAAAATAAAAGAAAACCTAACTACTTGGATGCCGAAACAGAAATCAGAGGTATGAAGTTTCACCACCCACATAAGTATGACGAAAAAGAGTAAAAAAATCTTGAAGCCCATTTCAATTT
This sequence comes from Rhazya stricta, assembly GCA_001752375.1. Classification (NCBI taxonomy): domain Eukaryota; kingdom Viridiplantae; phylum Streptophyta; class Magnoliopsida; order Gentianales; family Apocynaceae; genus Rhazya; species Rhazya stricta. The sequence continues at coordinate 95,990 of MEJB01000184.1, forward strand.
CTTTAACAAGCTAGGTGATTAAAAAATAAGAAAGTAAAGATGATTAGAAAGCTGATTTCTTTCTCTAGGCTATCATTACCAACCACAGTTTCAAAAACATAAAGGCCCGAGGAATGCAAACATCAACCAGCCAATAAAACTTAAGAAATAACCCAAGCCAGTACTTCTATTGTCCTCAAACTACACAGGTTAATTTTGCTTGTGATTCCCATATAGCAAAACATAAAATGAACATTTACCACAGCTTGTGTGGCTGTCAGCGAAAATTTTGGGACTTCACATCTCAAAAAGTAGACAAAAACATGGTCGATATGTTAGCAACATTATAGCAAATAACACAAGGATTATGAGCAATGGCGTAAACCAGAATAACACCAGAGTATAGCTTTTGGTATTAGTGGACCTATGAAAAGCAAGAAGTCTTCTAATTATCAAACTGAGGAAAATAACTTATAAAATAATTTCGGCAGAAGGAAACATGAACCTCACCATTTTGGCAATGAGTACATCAGCATCATTTTCAAATGAAACAGCAACTTCATCTAATATTGGAGCCAACTTCTTACAGTGTCCACACCATGGTGCATAAAATTCCAAGAGAACTGTAAACAGGAAAATATCAGCATGATACAAATTACCATTCTGGATTCCATGCATATATTCAGAAACATGAACCAGTGAATGGAATGTCTTTCTTCTTGTGAAGGCATGAGAGGTTCCAACCAATTAAGTATTCCATTCACATATAGTTGAAATTTAAACTATTCAATATTCATAACCAAGATCCAGTCATCATCACATAGACACACTCAGAGAAGATGTGTCCCACATGTCTCCCCATAGGAGGTTAACCAATTGCTCAACAGAAGTGAAAATGAACAGTTGGCCAAACGACTACCCTCATTATCTACACTGCACACTTCTTTCACCTTTTCCTCTTATTGATTACAAGTTTAGAAAAAAGAAATAGAGAGAGAGAGAGAGAGAGAGAGAGAGAGAGAGAGGAAGAGAGCAAATCGCATCGAAGTTTAACTGATGTGTGTATGGTGCACATGTAAGTGCAAAAAGAACTAGGAAGCCACAAACAAAATGAAATATCTAAAACCTTTATGCTTACCATTTTTTCCAGACTTGAAAACCATGTTCTCAAGGGTGTCTGCAACAACCACCTTAACGGGTTCACTATTAACCTCAGGAATAGGTTCTGACTTTCTGTATGGTTGCAGATTACCATCCTGTTAGAGGGTTTTCAAAAATTAGAAACCTAAAACAAAATAATTGTCAGTTTCAGAGCCACCACCCCCCGCCCCCCGGCCCCCCAAAAAAACCCAATATATATAATTATATCTCTAAAGAAAATGAAACTCTTAAAAAGAACTAAGAAAAGATATATTATGTATCTAAAGTACAACAAAAATTGTTCTCTTTTGAAACATAAATGGGAAAGGCCAGACATTAAGAATGACTGCATATAAACCTTGAACTCCTTCACCCAAGCCATAATCTGATCTGGCTCCACATTTGGTTTGAGATATTTCTCTGAATTTTCTTTCTGTATGATGATGAGAGGAGTTTGGTCTTCTTTAAGTCCAAAATACTGTGCACCAAACAGATCGCTTGGATTACACATCAATGAAATAAATTGAGTGGATAATAAGAATGTTAAGCCAAGAGATACCAACCTGGAAAGCACCTTTACTAGCCTCAACATCACCCATTAGGAAGCTTATGCCTTTTCCTTTGTATTGCTTAGCAACATCTTCATATTTGGATTTGAATGCATCAAATTTCTCATCTTTGAAGCTTAGAAACAACATAGCCTGCCCATTAGATAGTCCCAAATGAGTGAATCGTCCAAGAAGCAAAAGAGAAAATCGTGCTGCTACACTGACAAACAATCCAAACCAAGCAAAAAGCTTGATGTGAATTGCAGTTTAGAAGTCAARAGAGGACTGCTTAAGAATTAGGTGAGCATCAGTTGATTCAAATGGTAGCCTGCAATAGGCAAGACCCAACCAAAGAAAAAGGCTCTTGTAAGCAGAAAAGTTTCAGAAATCTTAATTAATTTTAAATATAATATCCTTTTTTAAACTGATAAAAACTTTGATGCAATGTATACAACGTTCATGATGCTTAGATGCATGTCAAATCATAATTTGATGTCACAAAATCTTCTGCAGTTTTTTCACAAGCAAAGGAAGATTAATGATTGTGTAGTGCTTCTTATGTTATTTGTTATATGGAAGTGAAACTTTCCATTACCCTGGAGCTACCCTAAAAAAGAATAAGCGAAAAAAGGTATGTGATAGACACAGAAGGAAACGTGTAAAAACAGGATAATAAGATTTCAAATAGAGTACTGAAATAAATGTTTATGGTTCAGAGTTTAGTAAGTCCATTGAAAACCTTTTGAAAATTCAGTTGCTAGAGGAGATTACGATAAATCATAAGATTTTGCGACAACTATAGAGAATTGATGTTATTCTCCAGAAATAGAATAAATAAAAAAATCCACATAAACTGCCGAAGCTATTAATTTTCACAGTGGCTGGATAGTTGGGCAACCAAGATCTTTACCCAAAAAGGGGGAAAAAAAATCAAAATAACTGACAAAATGCTTTGCCCATAGGGCGAAGTTTGGTTTCATATCTTACTTTAGAATCTGGAGCATTGAAAAATTTAATGACGTAAGGATGATTGTCAGGATCCTTGTCAAAGACAGTCACAGTAGGAATGCTTGATTCTTCAATCAGCTTCCCAAGAGCATCCACATTAAATTCCTACAATCACATTGTTTTTGGAATTAGAGAAGTATGGAGAGGCCAGTAATCAACAGTGTCCCACCCCCCCCCCCTCTTGAGAGGGAAAAGAATTACTTTAGTGATACCTGAAAGTCGACAACAAGTTCATCAAAATGCTTGAACAACCTCACAACAGGACCTGCAACKGATGACTCTCCACGAGGTAGAAGTTTGGCGTCCAAAGTGTGACGAAACTCATAGTCAGCACGCAATCTCTCAGCAAGGTTTGTGAAGTTCTCAAACTTCTCACCAGAAAACTCTGGAAATATCCCAACCTGTTGGGAAGGGAAATGTACTTTTTAAGCCTAACTGAAAATACAGGCAGTGCACCTTTGGTTATTTATTTATTAATTGCTTTGTGAATCCTTTATCTGCAGGAAGTGGGTAACGAGTAGGACATGGCAGCGGGGCCGGGGGGGGGGGGGGGGGGGGGAGGGGAGAACTTACAATTACAATCTTTTTAGCGTCCACTTGGGAGGTAACATCTTCAGTTGATTTAATTTCAGCTGATGCAGGACCACTTTCTTTCTTCACATAAGCAACAATGCCATCAGCATCACGAGGGCCCTTATACTCTTGAGTAATGCTGCCTCCAAATCTTAAGATCTTGATTGAGGGGTAACCCTGTACTTCAAATTCACTTGCAAGAGCTCTGTTGTTTTCATCATTAGCGTCTACTTTGGCTAAAATTAGTGGAGGATCTTCTTTACTCAAAATTGAAGCAGCTTTCTCATACTGCAGATTAACACAGACAAAAATAACTTATTACACAATAGTATGCCAAATATAATACTTGAAAAAATTCTATTACGAAAGCTGTAGAAATTAAATTTCCAATTACCTCTGGCGCGAGCTTTTTGCAGTGTCCACACCTGTTGCATCGAATCAATGAATTAATAGAACAGACATAATTCTGCAAAACATTGTTTTCGGAACGAAAATGTAGCATTTCTCTTGACCTGACAAAACCGTTATTATCTAGCGAATCGAAACGCAAATCAAACTATCGTCAAATCCATTTCTCTCGATTCCATCCTGATAATTAGCAAAAAAGGAAAAAATATATATATATATCCCATCCTGATATCAGAGGACGTAAATTTTGAGCAAATACAAGTCATCCATTTACAGAAACCAAACTGGACTTCTTTGCTAATCTAAAAGTAGACATCCCTCTAAGAGAAATCAGATTTCATGAAAATGTAGTCCAACAATAACACTTCAAAGTTGTAGCACATGAAAAGTTAACTAAGAATACAGGAAAAACCATGGCACATTTCTACTCATACAAATTAATCAAAAGGAATTTGTTTTTACAACTGAATATCTGTAGGGAAAATTAGGTTAAACTCACCATGGGGCATAAAACTCGACGACGAGGAACTTGTGTTTGGACACAAAATCAGTGAAATTGGAGTGATCCAAAGTAACAACAAACTCTTCGGACTCAGAATGTGTACTTTCACTTTCAGATGAAGCATAAGAAAACGATCCAATTAAGGAAAAAACAAGCACGAATAAGCACATACTAGACCTAGACGATGCCATTTCCTAAACACCTTTGCTATCTGCGAAATTTCTGGACTCAGATGCAGCAATAAATCTCGGCAAAGGGGTTTTCATCGGGCATTATAGGTTTTTATAATAGCAGTACTGCTGAACACGTGACCCAGATCGGACTTGATATTTTGTACGCCGAAAAGTGCTAATGCCACTACACCAACTCSTATTTTCGAGTTTTCAATATTTAATTTTTCTCCTTTTTTAATCCTTATCAAAGGTTTTTCTTTCATTCGGTTAAAATAATAAAGAGAATTTTCCTACAATCTCTAGGTGCATTTTAATTTTTTTATTTTTTGATAAATTTAAGGAGATGGATGAAAATTTTTTTGGTTTTGTTATTCTGAAATATGATGAGAACAAATGGCGTGATCAAATTCCATAACTCTTATATTCATTTTTTTAAATATAGACAAACAAGAAAATATGGGTTAAATCTAAAACTTTGACTAGAAAAGAATAAATAGTTTACTATATTTATAGTTTATTGTATTTCTACTTAAGTCTGTATGGTAATCTTTTATTAATATTTTACTTTTTCAATTATTACTGAAGAAAGTATTTTCCACACTTGATAATTTACTTAGAATAGCTTCTCACATCAAATAGAAATAATATTTGAAAATTGTAAATTACAAAAGACCGTATTTGATGAAGCAATTAAAGTGGGATGAATAAAGAGTTTATTAAATTTAAATTATTTGACAATCTAATCTTACGAAAAGGATACAAAGCTCAACAACTATAGTAGAGATTAACTTGTTAAGTCAGCGATTAGATATAACTATTAATTTTAAAAGCTATTTTAATATTATTTAGAGATAACTCTTTAATTTAAATGTTATTTTTATTATATGTCATTTAAAGAAAATAAATGTCACATGAATGATATCAAAAGACATTGACATTATGTATTGGCATTAATTTAAGAGTTTCATTCTTCTTATTTTTGATATTAACCTTGTGTGGGTTGATATTTTATATGTTAACTACCGTTTATCAAAATTTATTCACGGTTAATACGATACTATTGAAAACGTTGTTATTTTTTTATTGCACTTTAAGATATATCAACTTGAAGAGTATCTAGGATGTCCGGCTTTAATCAAGAAGACGACATTGTTTTCAATTGGTTATTATAAGATCCCATTGTTGGTATATATCGAAAATAGTTATCCAATTTATAAATCGAATTATGAGATCCCTAATTTACCAATCGAATTTCTTCSGYAATTATCCAATATAGAGAAATCCTAAAACATTTTGACGATATGAAGATTTGAAGAGGGTAAAAGAATATACATTAGGTGGGTGGTTTGGGTGATGTGAGAGCGAGATTGGAGATTTTTTTAGGAGGAAAAATAACTTATAATGACGATAAAACTCTTCAACTAATAAATATACGAATAACACATATATTTTTTAGCCGGTTTCCATCGTAATCAATGATGGTAAGGCATTGATATATAGTATAAGGGTATTAATAAGAAAAATAAAATAAAATAGTATATTAAAAGAATATAAAATAATTAAAGTAACGTTTTACACCATTTTTTCTAATTCTCAAGATTTATAGTACTTTCATCTAATAAAAGAAAAGAATATCAAGCTCCTTTTGCCATTCTCGGGAGAAAAATAAAAGAATTTTTTTATAGAAAAGTTGCCAATTTGGCAGAGCAAAGGTATATCATACACCGTACACAATTCACCATCCACTATCTTACTCACGATGCAGTATGAAGGTCAAGCGAACAATAAGGAGTGGCTAAAGCATTTCTTCGGAGTGCAGTTGATCAGTGCAGAATCCAAAGCACACAAAGATGTCACCTTACCTAATGACAAATAGCCGCGTTTCGCGACTACGTGTTAGGAGGGAATTAGCTTAGGATGCGTCATTTCTCGTTGCGGAGGTATGCCATTGGATTGCTACAATGCGTGAAATTTTAATAAATTTTCCTTTCTTTTTTTCCCAATATTTTAGTTACTACTTCATCTAAATAACGACCTAAATTTAAATTTTTTATTTATTTCAAATTACATTGTAAAAAATTTGGTTAAATGAATTTTTCATCTGTGAAATATAATACAAAACGTGGGAACATGTAATAAAGTATTAATTTTATARATTTGATAAGAAAAATATTATAATCTCTAACGATTTGGTGATTATTCCTCTAAACTTCTCTCAATATAAATTATTGGACTTTAATATGAATTTTTGTAACTTCTCCTATTATGATTTGGCCTTTATTTATGGGCAAAATGAATTGATTTTATTGGTCCAAGTCACGTCTAGTAGTGACGTGGCATTACTTGATTCGCCGAGTTGCATCCATGATTTCTATTGGTGATGGTTCATTAATCAAGACGTCAAATGCTCTATATTTTTATGGAAACATTAAAATCACTCTTAATTACTTAAATGAGTTTTGAAAATTTAATTTAATAAAATTTTCATATCTACAAATTATCTCGAAAACTTGTTCACAAGTACCATTCGAAAATGGATATCGAGTGGGTAAGTCCAAAATTGATTTAGATCATTTAGGTCAATATCACGAGTTCAATAACTTGAGTTATTCTTTCATTCTTTTTTGGTGTTCATACTTAAGATATTTGGCCTCCTTTTGTTGGACCCTCTTTTTTCTTTACTTTTTTTGGGCCCATTCTCTTTTTTCCCTCTTTCAGCCCGACCCACATTTCTTTTGGCCTATTTTTCTCTTTTTCCTTCTTGGCTAGGACTTCTTTTTCTTTTCCTTTTTTCTTTAACTCTATTACATTAGATAAATATATACAATCTAACATCAAACAATCTACACTATAATCTAGAGATATCTTACGCATATTGGACCTATTGAAGGTGTGACAGAACTTATTTTCCAAATCCTACAACAACCCTCTCTTCCTTTTATCTATATATGTATATATTAATTACATAAGCTTCTTTCTTTTTACTCTTCATTGCATAATCAACATCGATATCTTGATAACTATTCTTGTATGATTTGTCCCTTTTTTGGTGAGACACCTTATCACTGCATAGCTAATTCTTCTATGTTGATCCAACACTTGTTCTTGTACTTGAGGAATTCCGAGGGGCATCCCAACAAGAAACATCTGATATATCTTTGAAAGATAAAAAAATAGTTAGCCTCTATCTTTTTCCTATCATGAACATCTCTTTTTTTTTTCCCTTTTCTTTTTTGACAAGACCCCAAAGATTGTTTTTTTGCTTGCTTCTCATTTCTTTCCTTTTCTTTTACTATTTTCTTCACTTTTTTTTTTCAATGCTGCTTTCTTTCTGCTTTGCTTTTATTTTTTCTCTTTTTTGCCATTTTTTATTTGCCCTTTATGTTTCTTCTTTTTTTTCATCTTGCTTTTTTTGTGTGTTTCTTTTCTCTTCATCATGAGTCGGGTGGGGTGTGTTTGGTCCAAGCCCAACAACCTAGGCTCTTTTGCAGTTTCTTCCCCTTTTTTGTCTTATTTTTCTTGTGGGTCGATTGGAGGTGTAGCCAAACTTGTGCAGCTCAATCTATATTTTCCTTGTTTGCTTTGGGTTTTTTGGTCCATATCTTTTCTTGGTGGGTCAGTTGGACGGAGCCCAAACCCCTACAGCCCAGCGTTAATTTGCAGCACTCTTTTATTTCTTTCTCTTCGCCTGCCAGTCGGACGCACAGCAATAGCAATGGGCAACTTCGCTGGTGGTACTGTGGTGACGATGGTGGCTTCCTCCGGCGTTGCGGAAAACCTTCATTTGCTCTCTTTTCTTGCAGCGGCTAGTAGCCTCCTCTCTTTTCGTAGATTTGCAGTGGCGGTGCTTTTTCTGTAACACCCCCAATTAGTAACTGTCCAAAGCTGAGAGTATTACTGACCTTGCCCATAATTATATCAACTACTACAGGAAACAAAAGAGATCTGAATACTTGTCTAAAAAGTTTTATAAACATTTCGGCAGAGTTTCCTCTGGAATTTCAACGACTACCCCCTGTATACAATAAAAAGGTTCTCAAACATTTTTAATACTCGTAAACAACATGCATTCCAACCCAACAAATATCCAATATAAATAAATAAAGTATTCCAACAATCTTTTATTAACTTAACATTTACCAAATTGAAATTGTCGAAACTTGAAAGAATTTAAAACATGAATGGCTAAATCAATAAAGAAATAACTTAAAAAATACATAAAACTTCCCTAATCAACCACTTATCTTATTCATTAAAATTTATTTAAATAACAATTCAGGGTATCAAGGCTTGCCCACAAATGACTTCCACGCACCATCTGGCTACACATCACCTGAAATGCAGAATGAAGGAAATGGAATGAGCTATAAAGCTCAATAAGCAAATCCATGCATGAATGTATATGAAATGCACTATATATTGTGAATTTATAGTTCACTTCCTCACTAAAACTTTCTAAATACTTCCATAAAACTTCCATTTCAAAATGTAAGAACTTTTTAAAACTTCTCTATTTCATTAAAGTCGTGGCTCACTTAATGTAACACTTAGCCATTAAGTTTGCAGTGTACCATTATTCTTTGAAACCCGATCACATTTCCTACTGGTAGAATGGCATAATGGTTAACATCACTTTAACTCTTTCTTTTATCTTTTCACCTCTCAAGAGGTGAACATTACTTATTTCCCTACCCTACAAGATGGTTAGGTTGGGTGCGTCGGTCTCCCATCCCCCATTTCCCACTCACATCTTTCATGGTTAGATTTATAGTCCTTTCCAAAATCTTAACATTTTCCTGATAATAATTCATTTATAAAATTTCATTTCCTTTCAAATTTTATTTCCTAAAATTTCTAAATATATAAATGGCTCATGCCAGGAATGATGTAAAATACTATAACTACGTACCCATGACCTGAACTATATAAATCCGTATTTAAACACAATTCAACATAATAACAGTACGAAATATATTACATGAAATAATTCAACACAATCATAACACATTTCATAACACAGTCCAATATAATGGCCACATAATACACAACGGAATAAGTAGGTGGGTATGAGGATTTACTTACATGAAGTCCTYAACGTTAAAATCCTACTTTACTGTAAAACGGAGTCCTTTGGCGAGCCCCAATATCAATGTGCCCGGAAGTAGCCTAATTATTATTACAAAAAAGGAAATTCATTTAATACGATTGTTCAACCTTAAAACATTTAATGTTTATCCTATGAACGTCACTTATTTATAAATCCATATTTATGTTTTGAATTTAACAATAATAACATACCATACGTATAAATTATTTCATATTTTAAAACTTCCTCTAGCAAATTTATTGTCAATCATAATCACTTTATATTTCTAAAATACATTCCTCATACAAATTTAAATACAACCTTAAATCATATTGAAACAAGATTTGCATTTTCATAAACTCGTCAATATCGAATACAACTACGAATTCGTTTGATTAACGAAATCGAAGAAACAATGGTTTCACCTCAAATCCTGCTMATCCTAAGTGCGGTGTATGAAGCTGTGTCGCACCCTAGACGTGTACTCAGAAAACGCGCGCGCACAGTCCTGGTTGCGCATGGTGCCTGGTCGCCTAGGCGTCTGGTGGCCTAGGCACCTAGGTGCTTGGTTGCYTGAGCACTTGATCGCCTTGGAAGACTCCTACTCCTGGCCGGACTCAGCTGATCAGGACAGATACCGGCGCTCGAACAGCACCGGTCGCAAGGGACAAGTGGACGGTTAAAGGGTTATCCAACACTGGACTTCGGTTTAGCAGATCCAGACCTGATCGACGCAGCCAAATCTGGATGAGAAAAGCTTGGATCTAGGCAAGTGGGGAGCGGTGTACAGCAGTTCAACTGCGACGAACAAAGACAGCGAATCAAACGGCAGCAATTGATGAGCTGTGAGTAGCTTGCATGAATCGACAACCACTAGTGAACTAGATAAGGTTACAATGAATCTTGCGACGACAGTACTCTTGGCGACAATGTAACACCCCTAGGCAGAAGCACCGCGAGGGAAGATCCAGATCTGCATAGCAGCTCTGGATTTTCGACGGCGAAGCTGCGTCGAGCAGAAGGGAGAAGAGAGAGGAAGAAAAGCAGCGATTGCCAGAGAGAATAAAGGGAGAAGACAACAAGGAGGGAGGGAGAAGAAGATGGTGAGAAGAGAGGTGGCAGTGGCTTGGTGACGGCGGCGGCAAATAGGAGAGGAAGAAGAAAGGTTTAGGGTTTTTTTATATTTTTTTCTTCAGGTTTGGGCCCTAACTCTCCCTATTCCACAGCCAATCCAATCAAATAAATTAAATTCTACGGGCTTTTCTTTCGGTAAAAATCTGATTTTCGAATGAGAAACGAATAAGCCTAACAAGTCGATCTACTAGCTAACCAAAAATCCTAATTTGATTAATACGATAATCCCATACTTAGTTAAACGTAAATAAAAATGAAAAAACTTAATGTCTCGGTATTACATTTTCTACCTTCTGCTTTTTGCTTCAACCGTGCCATGGTTGCTCCCCTCCTCTTTGCATCTCACAACGGTGACAAACGTGCCATTTTTGTCTTTTGATTGCAGTAGCCTGCGATAGAAGATGTCCCGGCGAGTAGGCGGGGGGCAGTAGCAACGACAAGGAGTTCTCTTCCTTCTGTTTCTAAGACATTAGTCGAAGCTGCCTTCTGTTTTCTTTTTTTTTTTTGGCACCTACTTCTTGCTTCTTGCTATGGTGGCCACCTATTTTATGCGTCACCATTAAAGAGGAGTAGCAGCCTGGCGGTTCCAGGCATTGAYGTAGTGACGACGATGGACAACTCTCTACCTTCTGTTTATTTTTTATCTACAGCGACGATCGAGGCGACGAGCAGCAGCAGTTCATCGTTGGAAGGTCTGCAGTAGTGAGCTTTGCCGAGGTCATCATCTTGAGTAGATTAGTCTTCAATTATGGTTTCTATCAATGACTTCCATTATCCAAACTGAGGCCCAAAGAGAGAGTTGAGACTGGTGGAGGCCATCGGCACCTGAACTAAGTCGAGAGATTGATGCCATCAATGAAGCTGCTTCCGATGAGCTCCCTCCGACTTGCTCCAGGATATCGTTGGCGGTGTAGCCCTCAGATGGGTGGTTAGCCACCATGCTAAGGGGTAAAGAATTTTCAGGCATGGGTAGTTCACAGAGAGACAAGCTTAACAAGTTTTGAGTTGGGCTTGGGCCGAACTCCTTTTCTCTTGTGCTTTAATTAGGTTTGGTCTTGATTCTTTGGCTCTTTTTGTAATAATGGAATTTTTTCTTTATTAATTTTTGTTTGATTGTGTGAAATTATGTGCCAACTAAGGYTGAAAATTTTATATATGGTTTATATTTTGAAATCGCACATTTAATAAGTACGAAAATATTGTCTGTGTCGAGTAAGAGTCATTGATTGGTTAAAGGCTCGATTCATGGGCTTATTTATTACTAAGTCGAAAGTTGGGCTTTTTATCGAAAGGAAGGCCGTTATATTTAATTTAAGGATTTTGGGTTAAGTATGGATGGGAAGGCCCGACGGGTTTGGTTTTCGGCCCAAAGTAGAAAATTATAAAAAAAGGAAAAAATATATTAAAAAACTAAAAGGAAAAAAAAGAAAGAAAAGAAAAAGAAAAAAACCTAAAAAAACACACACATACGAGCAGCGCCGGCCATCTTCCCTGTTTTCCAACGCTGTTCGTCGTCACTCATCACCGCGATTGAAGTCGAAGGCTACTCATCGCCAGTCGTTGCTGCTCACCATCTATCCAATTCCTCCATGTCACTTTTTCTCCTTTGTTTTGACGATGTTTGTCGCCTCACACTGGAGTTCACCATCGCCATCTGCCAGATCCGTTCGTCGCCAGCTCTCTCTTCCTCTCTTGTTGTTCGATTCGGTCATCTTGGCACCAGATCTCTGCGTCCTATTGCTGTCTACTAACTCCTCTCATCTGCAGCRTGGCCGATCGGATCTGCTCGTCAAATCGCAACTAGCTACTTGTTGTTCGCGATTCCCGGTCTATATGCAGCGGTCGTCATGCTTCTCATAATACCGCCGTCGGGTCACCTGCTTGACCACTGCCTAGCCCGTAAACTGCTTGAATCTACTAGATCGGCAGGAGATTAATGCCTTCGAACAAGCAATTTCCTGGACCTGACACATCCGTCTCGCTAGTTTTCTCCATCTTACCATCAGATCTCATCCCGACGAAGATCAAAGGAGAGCTTTCGAACCAACAGAAGCTCGGTTCCTATGCTGCCCAACCAGATCTACTTTGCTAGTTATTGCTGCTTATAGTCGTGTTGCTCGAAGAAACGACCAGGCCAGTTGCAGGTTCTCTTCAACTCGCTGGTTTCAGATTTGCAGTCCTTTGCCTTCAACCACTCGCCGGAACCCTTGCCAAAATTAGGTATAGAGTAGGCTGTTGCTGGGCTTAGGCTGGCTGTTCGCCAGTTCTGGGAGCGCCTAGAGCCAGCGAGTGCCTAGCGCCCAGGCGCCCAGACGCCCAGACGTCCGAGATCCGAGAACACAATACCATTCCCGCAACACTTGGATATCGTGAACTTAAAGATGACAACGTTAACACTTGATATTGGAATTTATGACTTGTACATAACTATGCCCTGAAATGAATTAGTGGGAGAACATAGATTAGGTTTATACTCGAGCTAAGGAGTTGAATTGTACCCTTAAAAATGTGATACTTGATAATATGAGAACCAAGTATGGATTTATAAATTGATAAAGAACTTTTTATGTCGAATGATATGTTATATACGGTTCCATATCTTGTACTGGTTGTCGAATGATATGTTATATACGGTTGTATGCATTTCATGTCATGGGCATGTAGTTAGGGATTCTACATCACTTATGACATGAGCCATTCACACATTTAGAAAATGAATGGTTTAGGAAATGGAATTTTAAAGGAAAATGTTAAAGTTTTGAAAATGTTAAAGTTTTCARAAAGGAGTATAAACTTAGCCATGAAAGATGTGAGTGGRAAATGGGGCATGGGGGACYGGCGACCYGACCCGACCCTACCCTCTTGGAGGGTAGGGAAGAATGTAGTGTTCACCTCCTTGGAGGTGAAAGTATGGAAGGAAAAGAAATGTTATATTAACCGCTTTGCGGTTCTACCGGTAGGAATGGAATCGGATTCCAAATAAGAATAGCCCACGGCAGAGCTTAGTGGCTAAGCGTTACACTCAATGAGTTCACGAATAAAATGAAATGGAATGTTTTAAAAGTTATATATTTTGAAGAAAATGTTTTGTAAAGAGATTTCGAAAAGGGAATGTTTGGAAAGTTTTCATTTAAAAGGCGAAATTTTATAACTTCATGACATACACGACATGTTTTATGCATTCATGCATGAGGTTTACTTATTTGGCTTTTTAGCTCATTCCTTTCTCTCTTTTTTTTTTTTTTTTTTCAGATGATGTGTAACCAAATGGGGCGAGGAGGTCACTTGTGGGCAAGCTATGATACCCTGGAACGTGTTTTAAATAAATTTTATGTAGTAAGATAATTGTGCACTTGAGTAGTTTCCGCTTACTATTAAGTATTTTTTTGAATGGTTTAAATTTTTGAGTTTCCACGATTTTTGTTTTGAATAAATGTTGGGATAGTGAGGATTTGTTAAAATACCTTTTTAACTCTTTTAGGTATTGTTGAGTTTTAAATGGATAGTTGATTATTTGTAAGTAGAGTGATGTACTATTCTCAGCTTAGGACAGTTCCTAATCTGGGGGTGTTACAGTTTTGGTATCAGAGCTTAGGATTTTTAAAAAACGATTCTATAGACATCATAAGGAAATGATTTATAAATTTTTGAAAAGTAAATGGGTATCAAGCTATGCCACAAGCTTCCTTTCCTAGACCATCTGGTAAGTTTGTGTTTTGATTTAAATTCTCGAATGAAGTGAATGTTAAGTGTTATAGTATGTCTTATCTATATTTTGCTTTGAATTGGGAATGATGTAGAATGTTTGGAATCTTGAAGATTCATTTGGACAAGAGGCATTACGTTCCATTTGTAATACCTAAATAAGATCGTAAATGTCGTTTCTTACCTATCCACGAGATGAAATTAAAATTGTCAAGAATCTAAATTTGATGTCAAATTTAGGAAAAAGTGTTTGTTGAATAAAGTCTCTGAAGGAAATATTTTGGTTAGGAATTGGGATACTTAATCTATGTTAAAGTATTGTTTGAATGCTTAAGATGTGAGACTGTCTTGTTATGTAAATGTTGAGCAATTATAAGGTGATTAGTTAGATTGGATGATAATCTTTGATAAGTAAGATATTGAATTTCTTTTGACAATGCTCAAGGAGTTTCTGGTCGATTTGAAAAGGTTTAAACGTTGATTGGGATAGTTCTTTAAACAGAGTATTTTTCCATAAGGAGAGATGAACAGTATGTGGTTTTGATTCCAAAATGCTGAAGGGAATTAAAAAATAAATTTGTGATTAGATTTCGGACTATAAAACTTTGATTTTGACTTTTGATGATTTTGGGCTTTTGATGGGAAGATCATCTAGTTGAATTTCTATTTTGTTTGGAGATGGTTAAAATTTCTTCTTTAAGAAGTTGATCTAATTTTAATTGTATTTGAGGAGATTAAGATGTTTTTGAGGAAAGGAATTAGAATTCATAGGAATAAATATRGTAGGTTGAATCGAGCGCAATTTAAGAAGTGATGATGTACGTAAGCTTATCAATATATAAAATAAGGTTATGGATCTTCTAAAATTATAAAAGGCCAAATGTGATTAATTGAGGGAAAAGTTATAGTACCATCGGATATCTAGTGCCCTTTTAATATTTCAAGAAATTTTTGAGATTCAGTTGAGAAACTAGTCCTGCTAATAGAATCATCAATGGTACACCTGTGATACTCGTAAGGAAGAAAATAGATCTATGAGGCTATTTATAAATTGTATAAGGTTGAATATGGTAATAGTAAAGAGCAGGTACTGATTGCCTAGGATTGATTATTTGTTTGATCCATTTCAAGGTGTATATATCTTTTTCTAAGATTGATCTGTTACCTGGCCACCATCAGTTGAAAGTAAGTGATGAGGAATATCGCAAAGATTGCCTTTTTAAACTTGTATTGATATCCCAAGCTATTAGTAACGTCTTTTTTATGGTTAACAAATGCATGTGTTATAATTATGATTTGTGGAGTTGGATGTTAAGGAGTACTAGGATCAATTCGTCATAGTCTTCATCGACGAGATATTGGTTTGCTATTGATCTAGGGAAGAGTATGATACACACTTGAAGATCGAGAAATTTTTTTTTGMAAAATTTAACGAGTGTGAAATTTAATTGAATAGCGTGCTATCCTAGGACATATTGTGACCAATGAAGTTATCGTAGTTGACCCACCAAGATTGTGACAGTTCGGAAATGACCAACACCTACCAATGTCAATGCGATTCATAGTTTTCTTGGGTTATCTGGCTACTATTTAGGATTTGAAATGGATTTTCTAATGTCTCGCTTACGATTCAATTGACTAGAAAGAACATGAAGTTTCACTGGAGTTCAGATTGTGAACACAATTTTGAGGAATTAAGGAAATGACTAACAATCACTTCAATCCCAAACAATCCCCAAGTTGTGAGGAGTTGTGAGTTGAGGCCGAGTCTTGAGGCATTGTGGTCAGGTATTTGTTTATGTCTCAAGACAATTTAAGGATGAGAGCTCTACGTATAGATAATCCTTTAGTGTGGAACAAAAGGTTGCTGATAGGAAATATTTGAATTTTGTGATTCCTTTGGAGCTCTTCAATATGGCGATAGGCTGTTGTACCTAATGATAGGGGATTGAAGGAAGAGATCTTGAAGAAGCTCATAATATAATTTAATCGAGTTATCCTGAAGATGTACAAAGATTTACGGAAGCAATTTTTCGTAAGTTAATATAAGCCATGACGTAGCATATTTTATTTCAGCATTGCCTTACTTGCGAATAAGAAAAGGCTAAACATTAGTGACTTTCAAATCTTTTACAATCTATCATGGCTTCGGAGTGAAATGGAAACAAATTGGTATGAATTTCGTTGTTGGTTTACCTAGGACGAGGAAATGATATAATACCATTTGGGGCGATTGTGGATCGTATTACTAAGACGACACACTTTTTGTCGTGAAGACTACTTATAATATGGAGACATATATTGAATCGAATGTAGTGGAAATTGACAGACTTCATCAWGCCCCACTATCCATTTTGTGGTTGATCATGACCCAAAATTTATTTCTTCATTTGGAGGAGCCTACATAAGGCCATAGGTACTCGATTAAAAGTTTAGCACAACTCTATACCCACAAATGAATGGATAGTCAGAGAGGAYAAATCAAATCTTAGAGAATATGCTGAGAGCTTGTGTGATTTATTTTTGAAGAACTTGGGATGAAATTTCTTCCTTTGGTGGAATTTTTCCTATAACCATAGCTATCAGGCTACTAGAGGTAGTACCCGTGCCGCACAAGAAACTCCAATGACCATGGAGGCCTTTATGCAGGCGATGACTGCCTTCGGACAGGCTAGCCAGTCGAGGAGGAGCGAAACACGGGAATACGAGAAGATCTCGGACTTTAAGAGGCTCGCCTCATTGCTATCCTCAGCTACCACTGATCCTGTGGAAGCCGAGAATTGGCTGACAGAAATAATGAAAACCTTCTCTGTCATGCAATGCTCAGGCGGAGAGAAGGTTGACCTTGCTGTGTACATGCTCCAAGGGGAGGCGTATGATTAGTGGTTGATGGTTCAACGCCAGCATGAGGGAGACACTAGCCCCTTCACTTGAGAGATGTTTATCAAGGCCTTTAACGATAAATATTTTCCCAAGAGCGTACGACACTAGAAGGAACGCGAGTTTGTGAGGCTGGAGCAGGRAAGCCGATCTGTTGGTGAGTATGAAGCTGAGTTTGCTCGATTAGCTAAGTTTACTCCTGATTTGGTTGCTACGGAGGAAAGGAAAGCAAGATGTTTTAAGGAGGGACTCAGGCCTCAGATTAAACTAGCGATGATCCCTTTTGAGCTTTCTACATACCGAGAGGTTGTCAATAAATCTCTCCTAGTAGAGAGGGCTCAAATGTCGAGTAAGAAGGAGCTCGGGAGTCAACCCAATGGTTAGGGATTAGGGACGGTAGTTCTAGAGGTGGGGATAAGGGTGGCCAAAAGAGGAGATACGATCAAGAGGGTAGATGGAGTAGCCAACTGAACAAACAACAGAGGAAGGCTTGYTCCAATTGTGGCAAGGAACATCTGAGTAAGTGCYTCTTTAGCAAGGGGGTATGCWTCACGTGTAGGAAGCAATGGCATTTTGCTAGGGAATGTCCTAGTGAAGGTCATAGAGTRTGCTTCAACTATGGCAAACCGGGACATTTGGCTAAGGATTGTGAGGAGAAAGGGAAGGATACGCAAGCACATGTCTTCGTGATGACTAAAAAGGAAGTTGAGGAAGAAGACGATAGCATTAATCAAGGTTCCCTATAGGAACCATGCCTTCAAGAGGTAACCTAGGAATGAGAGGGATAGGATGCATTTAAATAGCCACGATAGTTTCTAGTAAACTCTAAATTTCAAGGACGAAATTTATTTTATGGGGTGGGGTATTGTAATAACAGAAATTTTTCCTTTATTAATTTTTGTTTGATTGTGTGAAATTGTGTGCCAATTAGGGTTGAAAATTTTACATGTGATTTATATTTTGAAATCGCACGTTTAATAAGTACAGAAATATTATCTGTTTCGAATAAGAGTCATCAGTTGGTTAAAGGCTCGACTCGTGTGCTTATTTATTTCTTAGTCAAAAGTTGGGCTTTTTATCGAAAGGAAGCCTGTTATATTTAATTTAAGGATTTTGGGTTAAGTATGGATGGGAAGGCCCGAAGGGTTTGGGTTACGGCCTAAAATAGAAAATTATTAAAAAAAGGAAGAAAATATATAAAAAAATAAAAAGAAAGAAAGAAAAGAAAAGAAAAAGGAAAAAAACCTAAAGAAAACACATACACGAACAGTGTCGGCCATCTTCCGTGCTTTCCAACGCCGTTCGTTGTCGCTCGTCACCGTCGGTTGAAGTCGAAGGCTACTCATCGCCAGTCGTTGCTGCTCACTATCTATCCAATTCCTCCATATCACTTCTTCTCCTTTGTTATGATRCTGTTTGTCGCCTTACACCGGAGTTCACCTTCACCGTCTGCTAGACCCGTTCTTCACCAGCTCTCTCTTCCTCTCTTATTGTTCGATTCGGTCATCTCGGCACTAGATCTGTGCGTTCTATTGTTGTCCACTAACTCCTCTCCTCTACAGCTTGGCCGATAGGGTTTGCTCGCCAAATCGCAGCTCGCTACTTGTTGTTCGCATTTTCCCAGTCTATAAGCAGCGGTCATCATGCTTCTCACAGTACCGCCACCGTATCACCTGCTCGACCATTGCCTAGCCCGTAAACTGCTCGAATCTACTAGATCGGCAGGAGATTAATGCCTTCGAACAAGCAATATCTTGGACCCGACACATTCGTCTCGCTAGTTTTCTCCATCTTACCATCAGATCTCAGTCTGATGCCGACCAAAGGAGCACTTTCAAAACTAATAGAAGCTTGGTTCGCATGCTGCCCACCCAGATCTACTCTGCTAGCTATTGCTGCTCACAGTCGTGCTGCTCGAAGGATCAACCAGGCCAGTTGCGAGTTCTCTTCAACTTGCGGTTTCAGATTTGCAGTCCCTTGCCATCAACCACTCGCCGGAAGCCTTGCTGAATCAAGTATGGAGTAGGTTGTTGCTGGGCTTAGTGTAACATTAAGAACTTTATCCTAAACCAGGAATGTCACTATTCACTCAGTGACAAGAATTTGCGAAAACCCAAAATAATTTAAACCAATGAGAAATGCTTGATAATAAACAAAAACCATTCTAATCAACAACTATCTTAATCCATAGCATTCATTTACATTAACTTCAGGGTATCATGGTTTGGCCACAAGCGACCTTCTAGCACTATCTGGCTACACATCACCTAAAATGCAAAATGAGAGAAATGGAATGAGCTATAAAGCCCAGTAAGTAATTTCATGCATGAATGTATGAACATGCCCTATATGTCATGAGTTATAAAATCTCGTTTTCTAAATGAAAACCTTTAAAACATTTCGATTTCGTAACCTTTTTACAAAATCTTTCCTTTCAAGATGTATAACTTGTAAACATTTCCTTTCATTATATTCATGAGCTCACTCAGTGTAACGCCTAGCCATTAAGCTGCAGTGGGCCATTTGTTCTTTAGAACCCGATTACATTTCTACCGGTAGAACTGCAACGCCATTAACATTGCTTTATTTTTCCTTTCATCTCTTCACCTTCCAGAGGTGAATCATTACCTCCCTCCCAGAGGATCGGTTCGGGTGCGGTGGTCCCCCATACCCCATTTCCCACTCACATCTTTCATGGCTAGGTTTACACTCCTTTCCAAAAACTTTAATATTTCCCTGAACATGCTACAATTTATAAAATACATTCCCTTTCAAAATTTCATTTCCTTAAACCATTCACTTTTTAAATATTTGAATGGCTCATGCCAGGAATGATGTACAACACGAACTACATGCCCATGATATGAAATGCATACAACTGTAATTAACATGCCATTCAACATAATAATGGTACAAGATATGAAACACGTACAAACATTCCACACAAATCGCATTTCATAACATAATTCCATACCGCCACCACCTAACCCACAACAAAAGAGATAGGCAGTTATGGGGGTTTACTTGCATAGAATCTCATATATAACACATTAATCCACCTAAAGGAATTCAGACATATTCATTCATAAGCGTTAATGAAATGTGAAAATTTACTTACATAGAACTCAAGTTCAATGATAACAACACATATACATTAATGAGAATGTGAGAGTTTACTTACATCGAACTCAGATTCAATACAYATTCAATTCAYCTAAGAGCAATTTAATTATAACAGCAACACATATACRTTAATGAGAATGTGAGAATTTACTTACTTGTAGTCCTTGGTAAAGTTTTACTTCAAGTCATTAGCGGGGTGCCTTGGTTGCCCACAACGTTAATGTGCTATAGTATCCTAATATTATTACACAAAGAATATTCATCTGAAACTTATTTGACCAAACACATTCATTAAACATAGGTGTTTACCATTAACACCTTCATCGTTTTTCCTATGGTGACCTTAAATAATAATTTCTCAAGATGAATTTCCATGTCAATAAAAATYAAACTACTAATAGTACAATTTAATTTCATGACTCCTAATTTGTTCTTAAAATAACAATAATATTCTTAATCATAATATACGTTATTTTATCATACAGACCCTAATTTCATCCTAAATTATATTTCAATGTACTTCTAAAATTATATCCTCCTTTTTACTTTATCATACTAACTTAAATTTCATATTAAACGTATTCCATATTTTATTTCTTAATTATTATTACATAATACAAAACCTAATCCATTCGGTTAATTTAAATAAAGAAACTAAGGATTCACCTCAAATCTCGAACCTTAGGTGTGGTATTGAGTCTAAGATGTAATGGTGTAATCACGCTCAGGAAGGAAATACGCTTCGGGCGTGCGAAYGGTGGTCCTGGTCGCGCGTGCTACTGGCTCGAGCAGACGGCACATGGTGCCTGGTCGCCTCGTCCTCAGGTCGCCTGGGCGTCTGGTTGCTCGACGTCTGGGCGCCAGGTCACTGGGTGCTTGGGCGCATGGTCGCCTGGAGTCGAGGAGCCTGATCGCTGGGTGTTGGGGCGCCTGGTCGCCTGGTTGCCGGGTTGCCTGGGAGCCTAGTTGCCTGGGCACATGGTCGCTTGACGAAAACGAAGCAGATGGAGTGGCGTTCCGCATCGGTAGAGAAGAGGGGGGGAGAGAGAGAGAGAGAGAGAGAGAGAGGGTGAGAAGGCCAGTATCAGTGAGGGCAAAGGGAGGAGGCGCCAGTTGGTGGCCACTATGGTTAGGAGGTTTAGGTTTAGAGTTTTCTTTGGGAAAAGATGAATAGTAAACTTAAATCTTTAAATATATTTTTTTTAAGCTAACTTAACCCTAGCTAAAATTTCTTCATGAGCCATTTTTATCACTTAACCACTAAGCCCAACTAAATTAAAATCTATAAGTTTTCTTCTGGCCCAAAATCGAACTCCAAATCTGATTTTAGATTTGAATAAGAAGAGGACGAGCTCTAAAGGGCTAAGTCTGAATTAATTAACTAAGACTTCTAATTAAAGTAAAGTAACAAAATTTCACCTTTAAATAAACATACTCACATATTAACGCATAACAAATAATAAATCAAGGAAATTATTATTTATTTCTGATTGGCACATCAAACGTTACGGCCTACAAGTCCTTTCGCCKTAAATTAATCAATTTACTAACAATCATGAATACAATCTGATTAGTGGATTAGAACATAAATTGTCTATTTATATATATATAAAGTTCAAAAAGAAAAATAGAAACTAAATCTCGGATATTACACTTAGGCTGGCTGTTCGCCAGTTCTGGGAACGCCCCGCGCCCAGGCGCTCGATGCCCAGACACCCAGACACCCAGACGTCCGAGAACCCAATACCATTCCCGCAACACTTGGATATCGTGAACTTAAAGATGAAAACGTTAACACTTGATATTGAAATTTATGACTTGTACATAACAATGTCCTGAAGTGAATTGGTGAGAGAACATAGATTAGGTTTATACCCAAGTTAAGGAGTTGAATTGTACCCTTAAAAATGTGATACTTGATAATATGAGAACTAAATATAGATTTATACATTGATAAAGGACATTCTTGGATTAAACACATAATATCTAAGTTMGACGGTCGCACTAAGTAGATTTTCTTCTGTAATCACAACTAGGTCAATTCGAGGCCTTATGTTGAGAACGGTAGAAGGAGTTCGCTTCACAATTTAAGTAAGAACCCACTAACGTACAGGACTCTGGGTAAGTAAATCCTCACATTCATTAATGTTAAGAATGAATGTAATTGAACTTTTTTAGTTGGTCTAATATGTTATGTATGGGATTTTATGTTGAGGTGTGTAAATTATGTGGAATGTTACATGTGTTCTTATCCTGTATTACTTTTTATGTCAAATGATATGTTATATACTGTTTCATATCTTGTACTATTTGTCGAATGATATGTTATGTACGGTTGTATGCATTTCATGTCATGGGCATGTAGTTAGAGATTCTACATCACTTATGACATGAGCCATTCACTCATTTAGAAAGTGAATGGTTAAGGAAATGAAATTTTAAAGGAAAATATTAAAGCTTTCGRAAAAGAGTGTAAACTTAGCCATGAAAAATGTGAGTGAAAAATGGGGCATGGGGGACTGGCGACCCGACCCGACCCTACCCTCTTGGAGGGTAGGGAAGAATGTAGTGTTCACCTCCTTGGAGGTGAAAGTATGGAAGGAAAAGAAATGTTATATTAACCGCTTTGCGGTTCTACCGGTAGGAATGGAATCGGATTCCAAATAAGAATAGCCCACGGCAGAGCTTAGTGGCTAAGCGTTACACTCAATGAGTTCACGAATAAAATGAAATGGAATGTTTTAAAAGTTATATATTTTGAAGAAAATGTTTTGTAAAGAGATTTCGAAAAGGGAATGTTTGGAAAGTTTTCATTTAAAAGGCGAAATTTTATAACTTCATGACATGTAGGACATGTCTTATGCATTCATGAATGAAKTTTACTTACTGGGCTTTTTAGCTCATTCCTTTCTCTTATTTTTTTTATTTCAGATGATGTGTAACTAGATGGGGTGAGGAGGTCACTTTTGGGCAAGCTATCATACCCTAGAATGTGTTTTAAATAAATTTTATGTAGTAAGATTATTGTCCACTTGAGTAGTTTCTGCTTACTATTAAGTATTTTTTTGAATGGTTTAAATTCTTGAGGTTTCCGCGATTTTTGTTTTGAATAAACATTGGGATAGTGAGGATTTGTTAAAATACCTTTTTAACTCTTTTAGGTATTGTTGAGTTTTAAATGGATAGTTGATTATTTGCGAGTGGAGTGATGTAATATTCTCTGCTTAGGACAGTTCCTAATATGGGAGTGTTACACTTTTGTTTTCCCTATTTTTTTGATGCTTAGGCTTGGTTCAAGTTTCTATTTTTCCTATTTTTTTGATGTTTAGGCTTGGCCCAAGTTTCTTTCTTTTTTTTTTTTTCCTCGAATTGGGCTTAGGTCTTTGCACATTTTTTTGTGTTCTTTTTTGGCTATGGATTTGTGTTTTAACTCCTTTATTTTTCTATGTTTTTGTTTCTAGCTTGCTTTGATTATATCTTTTCGAACTCCCTCTATTTTCTTCTTTTTGCAAATTTAACCCTTCTTTTTTGGCACCTTTCTATTTTTTTTTTCATTTTTTTGACAATTGTAACTTCTTTCTTTTTTAAGTCTCAGTATATACTTACCCTTTTAAATTTTTTTGAAGGTCGTGCAATTCAAAATCCTTAGCAAATGGAGATCAAAGATTTTGAGAAGCCAAAGCCAAATATTTTCATCTTAGAAAATCGAAATGGATCTCAATTTAAACCTATGACTTTGGATGTTCTCTCGGTGGCATCGAAATACTTAAATGYAGATCGGTCTTCTAATGAAGCGAATTTCCACATTGGTAGATGATCTTCATCATGCTCCAAAGAAGTAGTCAACTCATTCTTCGTCTCATGAACTTGAAAAGTCCTACTCCTATTGTCTTCAACTCATGATGCGAATACGAACTCCAAAAATTTCTATCTTCCTTTTGCAGATTGTAACCTCAACAAGACTTCTTGGAGTACCCCCATTATGAACTTTGGCAAGACTACTTAAACATGGAACTACTGAAAGTGGCTGAAGACTATTCTCGTAAAACATAAGATGTTATGCATGATATGAAAATATATGATGCTATTTACGCTTCTTTGTTTAGATATGATCGATATGGCCATGTTATGCATGCCTTTTATGACTTTGGTGTCCCTCGATAAACATATTGCACACTTCGATTGGCGATTTGTCCATTTCAATTTGGGACTTGAGGAGTCTTGGTGGTCTACGTATTCACGGCTCATTTTACAATAAAATGATCCCCTCTACAAAGGAGCTTTGCGACACTAACAACGTTGGCAACTACCTTCTTTCTCAAAGTTGTAAGTTTCTTTTTTTTGGCCTTTGGAGGGCTTGAAAATGTCACCCATATGGAGTTTCCTTTGACGATTGAGTCCAGTTTGGTTTAGAGGACTAACTAAATATGCACCGCCTCTTCTAAGATTAAATAACAGGCGAATTACAACAAAATTGAGGATATTACATAATCCAACAGGTTTCAATGAATAGTACTTTTTTGACAGTTGTGGAGGAAGAAAATGAGCCCTTTGATGTACTTGATGTTCCAAAGACTTTGAGAGAGGAGGTATACTTCGCTGCATTTTTATCTTGTCGGATATATAAATTTGTTCTTGTAGGTAGAAATGTCAATTGCATCTATCCTGGTGCCTTTAAGGTGGCTAGCCTTATGGCTTTCAAGCGAAAATTCTCACTAGCTATATTGCTTTTGGYGAATATCTATAATGGCTTCAGCAAGGTCTAGTCCTCGTTCTGGAAAAGTGTCGTGCAACCTTCCCTATTCATTATGTATATGCGTGGATTGCTTAATACTTTGGCACCATTATGAGGGCAATAATTGCTCTTCAGTTACTTAACGGAAACAAGATGGCCTGTAACACTCCGAATTTTATTTTTATGAATATTGTTTGATCTCGTGAAATTGTGTGCCAACTAGGGTTGGACATTTTATATGTGGTCAATATTTTTTAAATCGTCCGTTTAATAGGTGTAAAAATATTGTCCATGTCGAATAAGAATTATCATTAGTTAAAAGCTTGACTCATGGACCTACTTGTTTGTTAGTCGGAAGTTGGGCTTTTTATCGAAGACAAGCCCGTTATATTAAATTTATGGATTTTAGGTTAGATTTGGACGGGAAGGCCCGAAGGATTCGAATTACGGCCCAAAATATAAATAAAAAAAGAAAAAAGAAAATATATAAGAAAATAAAAAGAAAGAAAAAGAG
>MEJB01000805.1:21328-65607 GCA_001752375.1 Rhazya stricta
TGTTTTATTTATACGTTAATAAGTACGGAATTATCATGTTTGTTGGATTAGGGTCCTCGACTGGTTAGAGGCTTGACTTGTTGGGCTTATTCGTTTTCATTCAAAAAATTAGATTTTTATCAAAAGAAAGGCCCGATGAATTTAMTTTAATGAATTAGATTAGTTACGAATGGGAAGGCCCCGAAAGATTTGGGTTAGGGCCCAAGTTTATTTAAAAAAAGAAAAATAAGAAAAATAGAAGAAACCCTAAAACCATCTTCTTCCTCCCCATTATGCCGCGCTGCCCCAAACCCTACTTCTCCCTACTGCTTCCCGCAACTCCTCCCCGCCGCACACACGCCGTCTCTTTCTCCCTTTGCCGACACCACCGATCATTGCCGTCCTTCCCTTTCCTTCTCTTTGGCAACTGCTGTGCTTCTTCTTCTCCCTCTGCCTGCTCGACGCCGCTCGTCATGGCCTTTCCTTGCTCTTTCTCCTCTCTCCCTCTTCTCTTCCCTTCTCCCACTCCCGACGCTTAAAGTGGCCACTGCTTGTTGCCGCTTGTGATCGGCAGGTAGCTCATCGCACCGGAGTCCCTCGCCAGATCCGAACCAGTCTTCATCAGCCGATTCATACCAGCCACCAGATCTACCGTTTGRAGGCTGTTGTGTGATGTCACCACCCACCTCGCGTTATTGCTGCTCGACCAGAATGAGATGGGAAGCTTAGTCTCATCGGGAGCTAACCAAATTCGCGTGTCTTGTTGTCGGACTCCACTGCAGACGGCGACATCGACCCGGTTGCGCCCTCCCAAAAGCCGAGCGACCGATCCAGACCAGAAGTAGAGGTTCTGGAAAGCGATGCTATGTCATCTTTCTCGCTGGTGCTCAGCGAGTGCGGCTCAGAGGTTGCTGCCGATGGTCGACTGATTTACCGGTCAGCTGAGTTTTCAGCCAAGAACAAGGAACAACAATAGGGCCAGGCACTTAGTGCCAGCACTAGTGCTAGCGGGTGCCCAGGCGCCCGATGCCTAGGCGCCCAGACGCCGAAGAATCCAATACCGCTCCAGCAACTCTTGGACTTTGTGAACTTAAAAGGTGAAAATATTATTAATTAATATTAAAATTTATGACCTATGAAATTATATCCTAAAGTAAAATTGTGGGAGAACATAGATTAGGATTAATACCAGAGCGAAGGAGTTTAAATTGTACCCTTAAAAAGACGTGAGTAATTAGTAATGTGGGAACTAAGTATAGATTTATAATTGGCAAATGACATCCTTGGAATAAAYACTGAATATCTAAGTTGGGACAATCATACTAAATAGACTTTCATTCTATGATCAAAATTAGGTCGTTTCGAGTGCATTAACATTGAGAACAGTTGAGGGATTTTACTTCGCAATTCAAATAAAAAACTTTTAACATAAAGGACTCCGGGTAAGTGAATTCTCACATTCTCATAAACATACATATGTTGAGGTTATAATTGCTCTTACGTGAATTGAATGTGTGTTGAGTCTAAGTTCTATGTAAGTAAAATTCTCACATCTTTTTAATGCTTATGAATGGATGCAATTGAATTCTTTTAGATGGTTTAATATGTTGTGTTATGGGATTGTATTATGAGATGTGTTAATTTTGGGGAATATTTCATGTGTTTCATATCCTGTATTGTGKTTATGTMRAATGATATGTTATATACAGTKGTATGCATTTCATGYCATGGGCATGTAGTTAGTRTTCTACATYATTCCTGGCATGGGCCATTCATACATTTAGATGTGAATGGTTTAGGAAATRAAATTTTAAAAGAAAATGTTAAAGTTTTCGAAAAGGGGTGTAAACCTAACCATGAAGAATGTGGTGAGAAATGGGGCGTGGGGGACCGGCGCACCCGACCCTATCCTCGGGGAGGTAGGTAATGATTTACTTCGGAGAGGTGAAGAGATAAAAGAATGTTAACCGCTCTGCGGTACTACCGGTAGGAATGTAATCGGGTTCCAAATAAGAATGGACCACTGCAAGCCTAATGGCTAGGCGTTACACTTTAGTGAGCTCACGAATGTAATGAAATGAAAGGTTTTTGCAAAGTCCTTGCATTTTGAAAGGAAAGATTTTACGAAAAGGTTATACAAGAGAATGGTTTGAAAGTTTTCATTGAGAAAGTAAGATTTTATAATTCATAACATGTAGGGCATGTTCATGCATTCATGCATGAGATTTACTTACTGGGCTTTATARCTTATTCCATTTTCCTCATCTTGCATGTCAGGTGATGTGTAGTCAAATGGTGCGAGGAGGTCGCTTGTGGATAAACCAAGATACCTTAAAGTTATTTTAAATGAATTTTATGGATTAAGATGGTTATTGACTAGAATAGTTTTTGTTTATTATTAAGTATTTCTTATTTGGTTTAAATTCTTTTGATTTTYCACAAATTCGTGTCAATGAGTAAATGGGAACATTTTCGGATTAGAATAAGGTTCCTAATATGGGGGTGTTACACCGAATGCATATCCCTATCCTTGATCAAGTCATATGGGGCAATTTGTAGATATGAAAATTTTATTAAATTAAATTTTCATAATCCATTTAGATAATCAAAAGCTATTTTTCAAAACTCCTATTAAATTGGGRAATATATGATATTTTGACCTGTAAAATGATGAAACGTATCAAGAATAACAAGGTTCAACAAATGAAAATTAATGATGGAGTTCGGCGAATCAAGTAACGCCCGTCGCTYCTAAATGTGACTTCGACCAATCAAATCAATGCAATTTATCTATAAATAGAGGCCAAAACAAGAGGAAGGATCCGGAAAATTCATATTAAGGTCAAAAGAGAAATTTGGAAGGAAGAGTACTAAATTTCTCTTTAAATCCTAAGATATCTATTATTGCAATCAAAGATTGAGATCAGGTACCTATCCAACTTTCTAAAAAACTAAAGAAAAATAAAAGTACGTATCCAACAATTGCACAAGTTATGAGGGATTTGTAATTAACTCTACTATTTTTATTCCACTATGGTAATTAGATAAAATCATTTTGTCAATGTAACCAATCAGAGCGCAATTTCAATGAAAAAAGGGAAAAAAAATGGAAAAACCCACGAGAGCGAAAAGTGTTCTAAACAAAGCGGCCCCTAACCAACGAGGTCAATCTCCGTTGAGTCCGTTCCGCAACCTTTTCAAACATGGAAGAAGTCGAAGACTCTAGAGTTAACCGTTCCCCATCAGACCTTTCACATGAGGAATCTCTACCTGTAAGCTTTTTCATTCTATGCAAATTACAGAATTCTGTGAATACGTATTCCACTCCACCTTAATTTATCATTGCGTATAAATGATTTAGTTTGTAGAGGTGATTTGTACGGCTTCAGGCAAGACTAGGCGTTTTTCTACTGGAACAGAAGCCGGTTTTGCACTGAATTTGATAAACAGAAAGCGAGAAAAGGAAGGTATTTTTGGGATGSCATTTGCATCCCATATTGAGGCTGTTAAAGAAGGAGAGGAACCTGTAAGCTTTGGTCCGAATTCGCTTCTTGTCAATTATGGCCTTGGTTGGAAGTTGCAGTCTGCTAATGACATAGAGGGTACTTTTCTCTTTCAATTTTTTAGGATGCCCAGGAGATATGATTTCTGGTGACTTACTTGTATAAAATAAGCCAATCTTGAAAGATTTTCTGCAACAGTTGTTCTGATATTTATCCGCTTGTYTGTTTGAAGAGTATAAGATGGAAATAAAATTCGAATGCATTTGAATAGATTTTCCGTATTATTTTCGAGCAAATGACATAGGCACTCGAAACTAGAAACAGAKGAAGATTTCATAATTTTTTGATTGCTCTTTTCTTGAAACAGGTGTTGAAAAAGGCRTTCATGCAGGCACAACCTCCCTAAGAGCATATAATAAGGTATGTATTCAAGCAAATATGGTGGGGGTGTTATCTGACTTAGGCAGGGGATAGGAGGTGCCAACTAATTATAGCAGTGGAAATCTTAGGATTCCGAAACTTCATAACATTAGGCAAAGGCATTCCATGGTTGAATAAAAATCTGCTTCTAGAAGTTGATAAAGTGATGCAAGCCTAGGAATCCATGCTTGAAACAGCAATAACTCATTTTTGAAAGAGAGACTGTTTCTAGAATTTCATAGACTGATCATATTAGAAAAAGATATTAGAGAGAGCAAATGGATGGAGGTTTGCATTTCTTTGGTTATACCCTTAAATTGCTGTGTGATTTGAAAATTTGAAAATTGAATTTCCTTGGCTGGTGTAAATCAGTTATTCATCATCTTAAAWGGTTTTGTCATCCRGACCATGGTGGAAACATTAATTGCAATTTCAACAACTCTCTTAACAACARCCAGCGCATGGCAGGACCACCATGTTCACAAATTCAACTATTTAGGCTATCTATAGATAATAACAATGCTGTGGAAAGATTCATAAGATTTTTCCTGCWGCACTTGACTGCTGATATTTAATTTCTACWGCTCTTTATTATTCATTGTACAAAACCAATTGACTGAAATGCGTTAGAAACATAGAAATTCAAGAATGATAAATGGGTAACTTCTTCTGCAAACCACAGTAAAATTTARAGATAATTTTTTTCCTCAAGAACTGCCCCATTGCGCAACCTGTTCTTGTATAAAAGAACTCTATAATCGTTCATAAGAGGTTCAGGTAAACAGCTAAGGAACATATAAAACATCATCACTTTTTTTATCTGATGGGATGGTTATTATTAATTATTATAAAGATAATATTTGCTGGATTTGACTAGGCTCCCAAGTTTTAACTTTTAAAAATTGTTTTTARCTGTACTAAAAACGGCTTTGAAAGTCAAAAGAAATTAGAAACTCATTTTGATTGGTCAATATGAATGATTTTTCATTAAAATTGTGAAAGACATATATCCTTACTGTAGTCAAYATATTTACCAAAAGTACCCCTACTTCATCAAGTTTTCATAAGTTATCCTCTTAATCATCTGATCAATAGGAACCTTAAGGTTGCTGCCACCTCGCCACCCCAAACAGCACTGCCTTCACCCAGAAATTCCAGCTCGTAACGTTCTATGCTTAAT
Source organism: Rhazya stricta (assembly GCA_001752375.1). Lineage (NCBI taxonomy): Eukaryota > Viridiplantae > Streptophyta > Magnoliopsida > Gentianales > Apocynaceae > Rhazya > Rhazya stricta. The sequence continues at coordinate 26,411 of MEJB01000805.1, forward strand.
TTGTCTCTTTGGTGAAATGCATCAGCAATCTAAGTCATCCAGACATCAGTCGAATCTTGATACTYTGTAATGGTCTTAAATCATTTCAAGGCAATTGAATTCGTGGTTTCACTTTTCAGATTTTCCAAGAATCGAATTAATGATGGAAACAAATTCCCCTATGGATCTGAAAATTCGGTGGCCTTTGTTTTTGCTTTATTATTATCCTTTTTTTTTTGGTTTTCTTTTGTTTTCTTTTTTTGTTTTCCTTTTTATTTGGGGGGAGSATATTCATTCAGATTGCAAGTAGCAACCTTTTTCCTCTTCGCTTCCAGAGGCTATAAGAATGAGGAATTGGAGAGAGCAAAGGTTGAAAAGATAGATGGCCAAGAACTGGGTGGCACAAAAGAAAGAGTATAATGGAGAAAGAGATGACTTTGGAAGAGGAAGAGGAAGAGGAAGAGGAGGAGGAGGAGGGTAAAGATAGAAGATACCAAAAGGAGAAGAAGAGTAATGGAGATGGCGGAACTTGGTTGAGCATGGAACTGTAGAAGCAGAGAAAATGATGGAGAAACATTTYCTCATGGAATTTTTATAACTCGAACATATTTAAGTAACCTGCAGACAGTGACAAAATTCCAGAGCTGAAATGGTGCGACACCCGATGACATTCAATTTCAGCTCTCAAATTGGACATAATTTTCTAACTTTTGCSAGATTCAATTGGAAATTCTTGGCCAAATATATTTGGTATGATTGCACACTATTTTTAAAGGTAAAAGCAGCTGCAGGGAGCTAGATCAAACATAGTGAATATTATCTGAAGATCGATAATATTTACTTTGTACTTGACTTTATCCAAGAGGCAGAGATCTTTCACTCTTCATGCACTTTCCTTTCTCGACCCTCATTAGCTGTACTTTATGTTATTAGAGTTGGAAAATACTGCTGACAAATGAGAGTTAGGAGCTATGTCCTGTGGTTGTCGTTATCGTTGTTATCTCTATTGTTCCTCTGACTGCAGGGCTGTTTTATATTCTGGTTTAAGTATAGTTTCAAATATCACGACTTTGATTAAATTATCCTGATTGATGGAACAATTTTTTCCCATGTTTCTTTCTTTTTATTCTCCTTCAATGTATTTTAAAAAGTTTAAAAATGCATGAGCCAGGGCATGGGTAATATATTAAATATGTTTTTCCATAAGTGACTGGTTACCTAGAAGCATATGAAGATGAATTTGATACTAATGATGATTCTTTGGCATGGGTTGATGCTACTAAATGATGCAGGACAAACCCATTAGGGAGCCCAAGCTAGGATAGCTTGAAAGTTTCGAAGGAAATATGTGATTTGAATGGTAGGGAAACCAGAAAATTGCAGAAATTCGTGGAGAAATTCACTAGAAAATGGAAAATGGTGTTTGTTAGYGTCACACTAAGAACTTGACCKAGGCATCACACGTAGGACCATAAGGCATCTCACCTTAGGATTTGATTGCGTCACACAACCAGAAAAACTCAGGTTAAACTGAAGTCTTATTAATTGTAAGAAAATAGCATCATAATATGATAAAGAACTTTCTATTTATAGGATGAACTTCTAAACCTATTAGGAAAGGAAAATATTACTAGAATTCTAAAACAATTAGGAAACTACTTATTAACTCAAAAACCAAAACAGTAAACTAAGATTACCCTAAACTCCGTATCAGCTATGCATCACCTAAAGTATGCCAAATTAGGGTTTGTCCTTTAGAAACTTCTTTATTCCTCCTCTTATAAACCTTARGTGTTGGTGGGTGCCGCTTGTCTCTATCACTAAATAAGTAAAGTTGTTGAAGAAAGTAGCTGTCATATGAGATCCATTCCAAAGAGTTGAAAACTGGCTGCTAGAAGGGGGTAAAAAGATGGCGCCAACTCTCATCTAAACTTATTCATGAGGTAATGGGCAAAGAGAAATTTTGAACATATGWAGCTGAGACAGAGGGGAAGGATACCATGGTTTATAGACCAAATGATAATCATGAAGCACAGATGATTTAGAAGATAATAGGATGTCTGACGACATTGTTGCTTGTCATCATTATTTTTGGTGAATTGTGCTTGTGTAGCTGGTCTGTCGTTCTAGCTTACTTGTTTGATTACCTACTTTTGAAAGCTAAACTTCATTCTCTGGTTTCATATTTTCCATGCTTGTGTTCTTAGTGTTGCCTGTAAATTCTATTCTGTTTTGTTAATCTGTGATTTAGGTGAATAAGTGTGCCTCCTTATATGCCTCACCTTGGGTCTTGTGCCGTGAGTCTCATGTGGATTTATTTTGCTTCCTAGTGCAGCTATAGTTTGTAATGTTAACTGAAATCATACTTCTGAAACCTTTTTGTTTCGCTTTGGTTGCATTAGTCTAATGACATTTATGGCACATGGAGAGATCATAGAATTGGTAGAAAGTTTCAACCATGCTAATGAAGAGCGACAATACTTGCTACCTTGAAGTTCAGTCTTGTCTTTAGATATCAAAAAAATTTATGCTAGATGCCTTCACTATGTGATTGTGAATGGGTTGRCTAGTGGGCAGTGTGTACTTTATCTTTTTTTCCGCATAAATTTTCCATTATGTTTCTTTCCCAGTAACTCCCCAGTCAACTTTATATCAATAATACAGTCCTTTATTCATCAACCCCATGATTTTCCATGAACCCACCCCCATGTGGCATGCACCGAAATCTGCTCATTCTTGCAACGCTTGTCAAAGGGGAAGAAGAAGAAACACTGTGTTTGGTTATGAAGATTAATAACATTTGTTTTTGGAAGAAAAAGGACAAGCAATGCTGATACAGATTTCTAGATATCCAAAACATGATCTTCTTGTACTTTTCTGAACGAAGTCCACCTATTAGATTGTAAAGTAAATGCGGTTGGAAATGGGGGTTACTTGATCTTTCACGAGCATATCTGATCTGCCTTTCTTTTTTTTTTTTTTTTTTTTCCCTGACTGATGGTTGATTGTTTCATTTGCTGGACCTGAGGAAAGATTGTAAACGAATTTCACCTACCCTGCCATAATTCCTTCTTGCTGGTAGACCAGAYAGAAACTAACTTGTGCATGATCAACTAATATAGATTGTTACTTTTCCCTTTTTGCAGGTTGAAGATGATTCACATTCYATGAAGAAAAAGTGGCTGTCCCTCTCAGCTCCCAGCTTTCTGTATATTGCAAAGATATTTCTTGCGTTTATTTTCATATTTATCTTCRGTGCAATTTTCACAGTGGCTCTGGAAAATCTTCCCCAGCTAATCTTGTACATCAACTCATCAGTATGATTATTAATTAGCTAAATATTTGCTTTTACCTGTGCTTTATGATATCTTTTGTAATCAGTAGTTGAGAAATTTTAATTTCCCAATGTGCTTTCTATATTAACAGATTGTTTTGGTACCAGCAAGATCCAAATGAACAATTTTATTGTTGTATTATATTGCTGATAATGCTGATACTMTATGGATCTGCTAGGTTTGACGACTTTCATGCATTCTGGCRRGTTTCGTTTGCTTCTATGCAGCATATGCTTTCTCCCATTTTCTTTTTAGATTTAGAAATAATTTGTTTTATAACATCTTCTTGCTTGTTCCTGTGATCCACTAAATAATTTTTCTGAGGTACTGTCAGTTGAAATTCATAAGCTAGAGTATTCACATTATGTGCAATGGAAGTTAAGAGGACCCCTCACCTTGGGGACGAGAAGAGTGATTCATCCGCTGAACCCTGGTGAAGAAGGCAACYAGAGCTGGAAGTATTGTCAGTTGAGGGGATGGCATGAGATCACATTGTGACACTTCTCTTATTCTCTAATTGGATGGTTGTTTGAACAAGATAAATATTTCGATCTTCTTCATTGCGACACTTCTCTTATTCTTTAATTGGACATTTTTTTGGACAAGATAAATATTTCAATCTTCTTCCTTATTTTCACTRGCACCTTTCTTTTCCCTTTTCAGTTTATTTGACAGCCTCCTCTTTCTTGTTGATGCCGGGTTTCATGAAGATTTCTTCCTCTTTTCCAAAAGATTCTTGCTCAGCTTTCTTGGGTGATTCTCCTTATTTTGCAATGATTTTCTTGGCTGTTTGGCCTCTTTTTGATCTTGCTAGAATTTCCATTTTTTCTTCAACTTAATCTTGTTCAAGAATTTGCTCGGTCACCAGTTTATCCTCTATTGATTTGTAGCTTTTTATTTGCTCGATGTAAACAGAAGAGATGGAAAACTTTTTCTTTGTGTTATTCATCACTCTAACATAAATGTATACGAAGTAAGAATTTCATAGTAGTAAAGTTTCTAATCCATCCTATAATCAAGTTCCTTCATCATTCCAACACATTTATACAAAGCAAGAATCTCATTATMGGGGAGTTTTTAATCAATCATTATAATCAAGTTCCTTCAATCAAGTCTAATCAATACTTGTGTCATCATGCTATACAATTTTTTTCATGGTATTTAGAACCTGTAACATTTTCCTCAAGTTGGAGTATAAATGTTAATCATRCTAAACTTATTACTKAKATAATCAACTCAAGCTTCATTTATAGTATTTGAGAAAATATTGCCTGATTGTTCTCCGTAGAAATTAAACCTTCTTGTATTTTCTCATGGATGAAGTGGCAGTYAATATYAATATGTTTAGTTCGTTCATGAAATAYGAGCTTAGATGCAATATTAAGGCAGCTTGCTTGTCACACATACTGTAGTTTTGCCAAAACCCTCAATCTTAGTATGACTATGATTGTCATACAATACCATGACTAACATCTCCTTTTAAATAGCACAAGATTTGGTGTGAGATTTGCYCGAGAGGGGTTGAATTAAGTTTATAAAACTCTTTGCATATAAGTAACTTTTTTAAGAAAAAATATCAAAGTAATAAATGCTATGYGTTTGGTAAGATGTAGATGATAAAAATAGATCTAATTACAAACAATGAAGATGGAGAGATAAACACACGAACAAACATAAGAACTATAGTTGTTCAATTTTYCTTAACATCTACATCCACTACCTAAGGCCACACCCTTATGATTTTTAAACCTACTAAATCAATAAGTCACAAAGACTTTTGCAGCCAAAACCAATAAATGGGTTTTACAAAYTTTAACTCTTGGATTCAAYAAYCACCTYARGTTCAYTTTTTCTCTAATGTCTCATTTGATTGTCAAGGACTTTGCACATGAGAAAGTATGATTATTTCTCATTATTAAATTTTAATTTTGTTAAATTACTTTGGTTTTTGAGAAGAAATATGATTCATTACAACAAGAAAAACAGGTGCTGACTATTGGAAAATAAAATACCTCTATGTAGGTGGTATTAAGATACTTCCCTCAATATTTTTAAACAAAAGCACGCATGCCAATTATTAAAGACTTTAATAAATTTTTTTCCCTTTACTTCATCCCTTCTCTCTCCTCTTAGTTACCAAAGTGYATTCAGTTTTCAGTTTGAAACTTCAGTTTTAGTTTGGTTTTAGATTTTTCTCTTTTAAAATCGAATCGAAATTCTAAGAATATCAGAATTTCGAAATTGATTAAACTTCAGTTCATTATCACTAATTTCGGTTTAAACTGCAAAAAAGATCAAAAATAAAAAAAATTTGAACGAAATAAATAACTTAAAACGAATATATGTAAAATTTTGATTTTTCGATTTTCTTGGTTCGTTGAGATAAAAACCAAAGAAGAATTATAAATAACTTACCTAATCAAATCGAATGGAACCCAAGACTGAATGAAAATGATAAATTCGATYTGATTCGACTGGATTACGAACACCCTGACCCTCATGTCTCCTCCCATTACCCTCCGTTCCTACATCTGCGTCTTCACAGTTCCAACTACTAGAKGATGAGTACTATTGTTCCGATTTTTCTTTSGGTAATTATCTCTCTATATTTTAATTAATTCTTTTAGAGAAAAAATTCATTTGGGAGAAGTTGATTTCTTGGTTTTAAGAAATATGTATGAATGGCAATTATAAGATGTTCTACTTTTCATTAAATTTTTCCGATGGTTTATTACTCGAAAATTAAAAAAAATTATTCAAGAGGTGAAGGCCTAAATATATCTGATTATAAGCACTCTTTCTGATAAAAGTTTATTCGAGCGATGAAGGCCTAAATATATATGATGATTATAAGCATTCTTCTGGATAGGTGCCTACTATCAATATAAATAAAAAGGGAAGAACTTCACTTGGTAAAAGACATGAAGGGAAGAAGAAAAGAGGAAAATAGAAAAGTGTTTCAATATTCATTTGCAAAGTAAAAATGGTTTAATATTACTCCGTGTCAGGATTCATTTGTTCACCTATTTGTTATATCTATCTACAAGACTAATTTAGACMATTTAATATAAATATAAATTCCATTCTAAATTACATTACACCATGCAATTACAAGGGATTCTTATTATTTTTCTTATTAAAATTCCTCTACCTTCAAAAAAAGGAAAAGGTATCTTTGAGGATTTACATTACGTAGATCTTGATTCCAAGTAATTAGATTCGCACAACAACTTTACCCYTTYRCCAAWTAGACGAGGCCTAAAGGTTTTATATCCTAGAAAACTTTGGAATCTTTTTTTAAAAGTAGAGATAAGTTTCTTACAAAATTTCACTTTAAAAAGTAAGAATAGACAATGAAGATCTTTGAAATAATTAAGTTAGATGATTAATGAGTTTTTCAAAATACTGTGCTTTGTTCCTGCTTTGAATATATTCAGCATTTTTCTTCACCAAAGTGACCAAAATCCTTTAAATACCACATGAATCAACGGTCAAAAAAACTAGTCATTTTTAACATAAATTCGAATTAAAGTGACCAAAATCCTTTAAATACCACATGAATCAATGATAAAAAAAAACCTAGTCATTTTTAATATAAATCCGCTTAATTCGGATGGTTGAACTAAGCTAGGGTGCGTCCGAATCCTTACTGGAGGGGATTTGGACTTACCGAAGGTAAGCTTTGGACACCCAACCTTTGGACATTAGTTCAAGAGAGCTGTTGGTTGATTTTCATCAACCGAATGTCCAAGGCCTCTTTGGAAGAATTTGAGTCCAAAATGGATTTAGACTCAAAACTTGGAATCTTTGGAGGACTTAAATCCATCCCTACTATTCAAACCTTTATTGAAAGATTTTAGACTTACAATATTACAGTTAAGAAGTCCGAAATAACAGGACAATGAGTGCAAAATATATAAACACTTTGGATTCATTTCCATTGAAATTTCAAAGGTTCTAATTACATTTGTAAAGTTGTTTGAACCCAGATTTCCACAAAATTGGACTATAACATATTTTGGAGAACATTTTTTATGAGGATTCAAAAGTTAACACAAAGTAAATCATTCCTAAATCTAAGTATATAAAAGATAATATAACATGTACTTAGAAATCACTTGTAGACAACCTAAATCCTTTCTTGAGTGTACTTGAATTTTTAAATACTCCATATATATCATGGGGAACTTCATTCCATAGGATTAACAATTGTTCCTAGAGAGATTCACACAACCTATGTAAGCAAAAGTCGTCATCAAAGTCCATAGAATATAAGACATTCAAGCACTGTACATTGTGATAAGTGATAGGAACATACAATTTGTGAGGTAAATAAAGTTTAAACATACCAATGCCCCCCCTTTAACAAAATATTGGTCTAATAAAGGATAAAGTCTGATCATGGTTTAGTATAAGGATCAAGTTAGATAAATATCATAACTAATAAGGGATTTATGAAAAACAATTGACAAAATTTCCCTTGTAACTAGCTGTTTTTGAGTACCTAAGACCCGACCAATTCTCAATCCTCAAAAAATCCAACAATCAACCTGAAAAATCATACATAAAAATAAGTAAAGTTTCCCCTTCCTTTGTACATATAGCTGCAAGTGAATTTTGAGGTTCCTTTCCCCCCCCCCCCCCCCCCCCGATCATTGCATAACCCATCATTTGATAGCATTTACATATATCAATTTAAGTCCATATGCAAATTCAAATTTAATAATCATATTATCATAGGAAGACTGCATTCATATACTTCAATAGCATCCAATTCCAATGCAACTCTTAAGTTGACATAGCATAAGCACATATATATTGCCTAATCACTGCATAATAATCACATAATCACATAATTACATATCATAATAATCATATAGTCACATATCAATCAATGCATTTTTCTCTCCCTTTCACATTATCAAAGCATAGTAAGGGATACTTGCATTGAGGTGAGAARCACACATTCTCATATGTGGAACTCATCCAATCATTGMTATGTGATCTCACAAAAACAAAAATATACTTGTATTTATAATAGGCAAAGCAATAACTGCAGTTGAAATACAAGTACAAAACATTGCAAAATCATAATAAAACTGGAAAAATACTTAGTCTTCTTTTGAAAGTACTTATGAAATGGCTTTTTGTATAGTTGTTGAAGCCTCTTCAATCCCAGTTTTCACCTTGACACGGTGGTCTAATTTGCTGCATTTTCATTTTGTTCTTCAGTCGTTGTTGCAGTCTCCATTTCTTTCACAGTTGTTGGACTTTCTTTAGTCTCCTTTTGCTGCACTATTGCATCCTCACTTTGTTCTTGACCTTCATGACTGCTTTGCATACTCTGTGAAGTCTTTGCTATCCTTTCTCTTACCAAAGGAGTTTCCTGTTCACTTTCCTCTTGTTCATCAATGATGCTTATGGCATTTTTTGCCTTGTCACTTGTGCCTCCTTTGTTGGCCATTTTCTAAACATTTGAAGCTCTTGTTTTTCTCTTGGATGCTTGCAAATGTGCTTCTTGTGCTGGTTCCTTTTTCTTTCTATTGTATGTTCTTGATTTCTTTTGAAAATTTACTATCATTTCTTGATTCTTCACTTATTCCGTCTTCTTGATCTTATCTGTCTTAGAGTCATCTTTCATTACTTCAGCTTCCTTTGAAACAACTTCTTTTGGATAATTTTTCCTTGTTTCCCTTCTTTTTAGAACAAAATTTTCACTTGTAATCTTTTCGGAATTATTTTCCTCTTATGTTGTTTCTTTCTCTTTCCCTTTTACTAGTTCAATCACTGGCCTTACAATGTTTCTTGCCTCGTCTTCCTGAATTTTACTCGCATCTTCCTCCTTTGTAGTTGTAACGAGAGCTATCAAAACGGGCCTAGAAGCTCCTAAAAAATTGAAACTCCTAGAAATTCGCAGAAACTCCTGAAACAATCTCTAAAAATTCCTAAACACCAAAAAAATTTAAATAATGTACAAGCATAATATACCATATCATGGTCCATTTAAATAATTATATTTAAAGAATCACCATACCATAGCCCATATATCGTTCATTAAATTTAGTTAAATTGTTCAACAAAAATCACATAATGTTGTTTAAAATTCATCAAAAATTAAAACATCATTAATATTAAACTTATATAACAAATGGAATAACACATTATATACATGGTTTACTAAGATATATATCCAAATTTTATAAGTTGTAGTTCTAAATAAAGTATAGGCATTAACGAATAAGCTTGTTGATTGCAAATTTGGTCCATTCAATAATATCTATCCTCGTTTGTTAATAAAGGAAGGAAAAAGGAAAGGAAAGTTAAATAATAGAAAATTAAAATTGAAAACATTAATGGAAATCTCAAATTTACTTTTAAATATTACTAATGAAATGTTGACAAATCATACATAATTTAAACGTGGGTCATGTGTATAACTTTAAATGTTATAAAAATATATCTTTTAAACTRTCACATGATATACCATTACATGCTATTAACTCATTTATCAATTGAAATATTTTTTCATTTGTTTTTAATAAATAGGAGGGATGGCCTGCCCTACCCTGCCTCAACCCACAGCCCGCATAGGCTCTTTAAGAAAATCCAAGCCCAACCCACTCATTTTGCATGGCGAGTTGGGTTGGTCTGACAAGCCCAACACATTTTAATAACTCTAGTTGTAGCTTGCAAATTTTCAGATATCTATAATGGCTTTTGGATTTGCTCTTGAGGAACCATTTTGGACTGGCTTAAGGATCCTTCTAAGCTGCCAGATTCCTTTTTATTCCCCTTTTTGGCTTTTGAGCTTCAAATTGTTGTTTCTTATCTTCTCCAATAAATTGTTTGATAACAAGCGTATTATCAATATCTTGTAGCCTTTTCTCAACCACATCTTGGTTGCCAGAAATCACTTGGATCAATCTTTCATGCTTATCATCAAGAGCTACAACTAAACTCAGAAATTTATCTTGTTCTTTGTTATTGATGGCCACAATGACATTCTTCAAGTTTTCCTGCAGGTATTGATCCTCCTCTCTTGTTCGTCAAGCYCTTGCCTACAAAAACTCCAAAAGATACAATTTCATGAAGTACTAAATAAAGTAGATTTTCAAGAGCATCAAACCTGTAATGGATGGGAATCGTCTTGCTTGATCTTGCTTTCATTTTCTCCTTTTCTTCTTGTCCAACTTCTTCTTCTTTATCAGAAAATTCATTCATAGTTGGCATGTCATCTTGCAAGTTTTCATTTTCAATTACTCTTTGATCCATTTCACCCTTTTCAAGGGATTTCTCAATAAAATGTTCATACAAATTCTTTTGAATTTTCTCATTCTTATGCGGATCCAACTTCCTTGCTCWATTTTTCCTTAGCTAATCTTTCCCTTTTGCTTCTTTTCCAATTGTGCAGCAGCCTCTAGATCATACCAAGTATCATCGACCTTCCTTCAACTTCATCTTCTTAAGGTTTTATCATATAGGACTTCTAATTTTTGAACTCCATCAACCAAAGGAATATCCCAAGCCTTGAAAATTTTGGKCAAGGAATCTCCATAAATCAGGTTCCTATTTCCAGCATCCTCGGTCAAATTCATGTGATTGAGCATTAAATGTGCAAATTTTACTGGTTCCCTTTTCTCCATCATTTACATAAGAAATATATGTATAAGGCTCATTAAAGTGTTGTGTCCCTCATTAGGAAGCAGAATTGTCCTTACAATTTTGAGAAAAAACTCTAAGTTCTACAGTGAAATGTTTTGTCACTCTCTCACTAGCCTTTCCAAAGGTTCATCCTTTGGCAAAGATTTTACTAAAATCATCAGGGTTATATTTTGCTAAGAGGGATGAAATGTAMCCAAGAGAGGGTGGGASGGGGGTGAATTGAGGTTTAAAATTTTTTACAATGAATGCAAACTTTTAACCCTTTAAGTAAAAATATCAAACACTTGGTAGGTGCAATAAATGTTATGTGTAATAATAATGAGAATAAACGCTATGAAACCTAATGAGTACACAAGCAATTAATAAGAGGAAGGAAACACAAACAAGATTTATAGTGGTTCGATTTCCCTTGAAATATACATTCACTATCAAGGGTCACACCCTTAGGATTTTCAAATCCACTAACAAAAGGTCACAAATACTTTTACAACCAAAACAAGGGTTCAYGCACAGATGTGTTTTAYGATACAATAACCCTTTGACACCTCAAAGTTCACCTTYTAACAAAGGTTTGAAGTCCTAGGGAACCTTGGAATCTTTTTCTCAAAAGTAGAGATAAAGTTGTTTACAATATTTCCCTCTAAAGTGAGGATAAACATTGAAGATCTTGGGATTTAATTTAAAAAAGATAAGCTAAAAGAATCCTTACACTTTATGTATAGAATAATCAAGGATTAGTTTATCAAGTTATTTCTCAAGTTGTAGCTCTTAAAATCTCGGAATTGATATCTAGAAAAAGTTTCCAAAGTCCTTTTTTATACCCCTTGTTGTATTGGTTTGAAAAGGAGTTGTTTGACAAAAAATCTATCTAGTTCGGATGGCCAAACTAGAAAAGGGGTGTATCCGAAGTATCGTCCAAACCCTTACTGGAGGGATATTGGACTTGACCACAAGTGAAATACCTAAGAAGGGGTGAGTTAGGTATATACGAATTTTACTACCCTCAAACAATTTTGTTATGCAATCCTATCCAAAAATCTACAAGTATAATGTATGAGATTTCTAAGATATATTATAMGGAAGACACTTGTAAAGCAAATCAACAGTAATATTGTAAGGTATGGCGCCACACAATATCCATATATCGATATGGAATCAAAGAATACATAACATAGAGATAGAGATAATTGAACATAAAGATTTATAGCAGTTCGACTCTCCAAAGTCTACATCCACTACCTAGGATGTCCCGTAGGATTTCAAATTTTCAATAATATTTGTAAATTCACAAAGCTTACACAAACTCGGTTGGTATCACACAACTAACCTATTTCTCAACACAAGAGAGGTACACCCTTTCACTAAACTTTTACACAAGTAACCTCTTTGTACCACATTGATAATAAAGTAACAAAGAACTCACATTTAAATAGGATGAGTTTTATAATGGATGTTCAATATTGATCCCTTGGTGGATAGATGATACATATGAAAGATCTAATCAATCCTTTGAGAGATTTTTAATGAAGTTTATATAGCTCAATGATAATCTTGGATAGAATAAATGATTTAGCTAAAAAAAACAAGTTGATTGCAAGATGGATTTCTCAAAGATATTGTTCTTGTGTGTGTAATGGTTCTGTTGGGGTATTTATATGTATAAAATAAAATTATAATGTAAGAAAATGTGAGTTTGTTAAAATAGCTGTGTTCTTGTTAGACACATATTTTCAAAATCTACGTTTGCATGGATGCACATATGCATCCTTGGCATCATATGTGGCTTCATCCGTAACATTCCTGAGCTCACTGGATGTGCGCGGACAAAAGTTACGGCTAGCACATATAGTCCGTGGTTAAGGACAATGTTAAGACGATTCATCCATCCGTGGCAATATATATATATATATATATATATAGATATATATGGTACATGTCAAATATATATTAATGTACACTTGTACATATTGCAATCATTTAGTAGCCAACAATATTTAAGAGAAATAAAGCTTAGAAAGCATAAAATGTTTAGTTAACAAATTTCAAAACAAGATAAACAATTGAAGAGGTCCATATGCTAATGAACCAAATAGAGAAAAATCCTTGACAACAACCAAATAAAGAGAAGTTCTAAACAACACTTCCTAGAGAACTACTCATCATGATCCTCATCGTCTTCATCTCTATCTCCATGCGCATGACTGGAGGATGCTTGGTTTAGATAAGTGGTTAGTTGTGCTTGGAGCTCGCTAAGCTAAATGCCAAAACCATCTAAACTCTATGTCATAGTATTATAGTGACTATCCATAGTTGCCCTCAACTCATGATGTTGGCGATGGAGTTGATTTAGTGAAGTTCCAATGTGTCTCAAGGCATTTCCTTCATTTTCATACTTGCTTCTTAATTCTTCCTCATGACCAACACTGTCTACTTGGCCTTCTTCTTTTTCTAGATCTTCTTCATTCTCATCCTCATTATCACTTGCTTCAACTTCCTCAGCTTGTTCTTTACTTCTTCAACTCTCACAATTCCCAGTTTTCTTAGATTGGATCTCCTTATACCATGATGGGAAGAAGTGGATGGAATAGTATCAAGGGTAATCCAAAATGATAAAGATGAGTGAAAGAACACACCCATAAGGTAGGTTTCTATAGCCTCTATCTTTGGCATGCCTCATTTCCCACCAAATGATACCTCTGAAATTCACTTGTCTATCAAATGCAAGATTGTAAGCAAGAAAGATTCCGTTATATGTCAATTCAGTCCTATGGTCTTGAGAAATAAGAATAAAATTTTTGATGAAGGAACAAAGGACTATGCAAATTAGGGAATTAGGTAGCTAAAGCATCATGGGCATGTCTAATTATCCTTCTATCAAGAAATAGTTCACAAAAGTGCAAACAAAGARGGTATTGAAAGGAATAAAACCCTAATCAAAATCATCATCAGGCCATGCATTTTAAGATGATCTAAATATAACTCCACCAATTGGTGCATTAAGAATGGTATTAATCAAAGTGGGTGTAATCTCAATTTCCCCTACATGTACTCTAGTAGGCAATGTCATGTATCTAAATTGAATTCATCATTTGCATAGAATTGACACATCAAGGTAGGATAGATAGGAGTTTGTAATGTAAGACCCCAGAACTTCGCACGGCTAATTACCGATATTAACTATGCGTCTTTACAATTTCAAGCTTAGTCTTTGTATTTAGATAAATTATAGGATTTCGTATATTAAGTATTTAGATATATTAGGTCTAGAATTTAGATAGAATATTATCGTTAGAATGACTCTGCATACTTTTCTGGCCTAATTAAAAACCTAATTTTAAAATTCCTTCTTAAAACTCATCTCAAATGGTGACCAATAGTAGACAAATTTTGGTCAGCTTACATGCATGCGAGGTAGAGCTGTCAAATGGGCTGGACTCAACAGGGGGAGGCAGGTCAGCCCGCCAAAAAGCCTGCCATTAGGTAGGCCTAGGTGAGTGCGGGCTTGAAAATCTCAACCCAAGGTGGGTTGGGCAGCCCGGCCAACTAAAAAGTAAAAATATATATTAAAAATTAAAAAATTCCTAAAACCTCTCAAAGAAATCCACAAGAATCCATAATCACACAACATTTGAATAATATGTCTAATCCAATATATTGCAGTCTATATTCGTTCATTCCTAATTAAAGATAATTAATAAAGTATATAAACTCAATATCTCGATAAAGATAAAGTATACAGAAGTCTAGAAAACATAASAAAATTTATAATATTACTTAAAATTAATTAATATCAATATCTTAATTCTTCTCCATCTCCTTCCTCTCYTTCTTCATCCACAACCTCTGGAACATTTGATCCTTGATTGGACAAGGTTGTTTTAATACTTGTACCCTCTTCATTATTTGAATATAAAATTGACAAATATAAAGGTARTTAAAATTAAAACARCAATAATTCACTATATCAACTAATTGAAGAACATAAGAATTTACAAATGAATTTACCATTAGAAATATAACCATATAACTAATTACGAATACAAATAAGAGCTTGCACATTGTTAGGAAGGGTGCAACTCCTATATGGTGAGTACACAAGCACCAATGGAAAAAGCTGATTCTCATGCAACAGTKGTGATAGGAATAGCCAAAACATCACGTGCCATTAAGGAAAGGATTGGATATYGATGCTTGTTATTCTTCCAATGCTTCAAGATATMCAAATCTTTATTATATGCAAATTCAAGCTTTGGTTGTTCCAAATGAAGATCCAATTGAGATTTTTGAGCACTTGTAATTATTTTGCTCTCACATGCCATTATTTCCTACATTAATGGAAATATGTTATCAGAAGAAAATATAAATAATTTAGAGAATACAAGAAGGGAAAGAAGAAAGTACTACTACACTTACATCAAAGATGCTTTTTCCATTTCCTTCAACTCCTACACTCTGTGGAGCTATWCTTGTCCTAGAAGAAGATTGTGGTTGTGAAGAAAACATGTCATGCATTGCGAGTTGACAACCGAGATCCCTATTCAAGTTTAACAAATTGTGGTTTAAAATTTCAGCCTGAAAACACACCAATGCGTGCTTGACTTGTGTTGCTATCTAAATGTGTGTGTTGTCCTATTCTACTGTGGAGTCAACTGATGGTCTTTAGAATTTCAGCTTTCTTTTCCCAATTCCAAGAATTCTACGTTATAAAATTTAAGTTTATTAGTTGAATTTGAATTCTATTCTAGAGCTATTCATTGAAGAAGCCAATTCCCATTATTCTTTCTCTTCTTCTTCTTCTTTAACTTGGCCAATTCTTCACTCTTCTTGCAACATAGTTTTATCTGCCACAAGCTTATGTTGGAAGCCTTTGTTAAGTCTTAGATTATAAGCTAATTCTATCTCTTATCCTAGAAGCCATTCCCTCTAGTTAGCAAAAATTCTATCTTATATATATAGTCTGCCACTTCAGCCTGTTCTCTTCTTTCTTCATCACACGTATAGAACATCCAGTRAACTACCTTTTCTTCTCTCCTTATCTCAGCTAAACTCTACCTTAGCTCAGCCACTTTTCCTCTCATTGAACCAAAGCTTTCAAGCTGGAATTAAAGAGCATTTCTTAGAGCAACAAACGGCTAGTATGGTCTACACCACTTTCTCTTTTAATCTCTTAGATTCTGCTGTGGAAGTGCAAGAATATCCATTCGTTCCTTGATGCAAAACATCAGGTTAGTGAGTTTAAAATCTCCTGGAAGTAGCATAGGAAACTTAGATGATGAACTAAGTAAGATTATAAAGATATGCTATGTATAAGTTGAACTTTCATGCATGATAYGATGAAAGAAATTAATTGTTGCTTAGAAAGAGTTTAAGATTTGAAAAATCACATTTTATGGCTTTGAAAATTTCTGATTTGTGAGAAATTCTTTTTGGATTGCAATACATTTGGTGTTGAGGTTGGAATGATTGAAATTGTGGAAGTGCTATATGTGTATATATATGCTTTAGGTTGAGAGAAAATAGGAAATGATCAGCATGCACTAAGTAATCTACTGAAAAATTGACATTTTTGGTGTTGATGCATGATTAAGGTGATAGAAACAATGGTTTAAGGATGTTTATAAAGCCAGCAAAATGAAACAATACTAAAACAGGAAGAGCATGTGTGTTCATGTTGTCTTCTGTTTTTGCACCTCTGTTTGTGCCTAATTTTTGGCTTGAAAAATAGAATTTTAATTTCATGTAAAATAATAAATTTAAATATTCATATCTTAGTTTTAAAATGATATAGAATGCACCTATTAGAGTCTCCTAACATTTGAGATATAGTCAAAATACTACAAACTGTTTTTCTTCCCGAACCAGAGAAAGTGACCATATTATTTTAAGTATAGATATTCAGTTGTTAAGTGGAAATTTGATTGGAATATATGGCAGGAAATCCACGGATATTAGGAAGGTTTAGGTACCAATTTTATTTTCTTTGGGTGTCTAAAACTCAAGTTACATACCAATCTTTGAGACATGGTCAGTTATAGCCAGCCGACTGTTCCTGAAGCATATATTTTCATTCGATCTGGTATTTATCTGGATTCCTCTAGGTATAGAAATTCATATGGTTGAAAAACCTCACTTCATAAGAGTATTTTGGCACTAAATGGATAAATAAATTCGAAGTATGATTAGAGAACTAAATCAAACACACTGTACTGTCCGTTTCAGTAATCCTAAATTTTACCTCACTGATTTCACTTCAGAGCAGTGTAACCATGGCTCTTCTCTTGATATACTTTATATAGTTAGATATCCTTATATTCTAGGATTAATTTTCAATTTATTTCAACTRGAAACTCCTATTCTAACTCAAGTCATATTTATTTTGGCGAACCCCTGTCCAGGTTTGACAGAAATACTATTAAACGGTATCATGAAAAGATAAAATTCTTTTTCTTGGATAATCTGTCTCATGAAAGCTTTTATTCCTGTGAAGTCTACTAAATTTATAAAATGGGTTTCATAATTATAAGTCCTAGAAAACGTTTGGCCAGATTCATTTAGGATAAGTTAGTTTTAGTTTTACAATAATTGTGATTTTGTGATTTTCTACCTAGAATTACTAAGAAGTTCAGTGCAAATTATTTTAGGGAGCTCCAACTAGTTAAATGTTCCTTTTTATTAGCCAGCTGAGTTCCCTACAAAYCACTTTTCTGCAAATTGCAATATTTGAGTTCCTTAAAATTGTTTTCCACAAAAGCATGCCATTTAATGAGTTTTCAATTTTACTACYTTTCTCGAGAAATTACTAAATGGAATTGAATCACATTTGTCCTGAGTTTTTGCAAAATCTATTATTCACTTGTGAAAGACTTATTTACTACAAAAAATTGCAAAAGAATGTTTGAGTTTAAATATTGTTCAGGAAAATTTTTGAATTGTGAATTATGTTTTTGTGATCTCTACTGATTGAATTGATTGAGAAAAATTCTATTGGAAATGTATTGAGATCACTATTGATTGAATGATTGATTGTGGAATTGGAATTGAGTACCCAATTGGCGAACTCTGAATAACTAGCCTGGTGGGCAAAATACTGCRTTTGGCTGGTCCCCAATGTGAGAACCTCTTGAGCTAGTAAGATGATAGTATCAGAGTTTTCCGAATCTTGATCAATGCCTAAAACGCATTGKKTAGACAGTCCCATCATTTGGTGCCCAGGTTGGAATGTGGAAGATCCTACCACTTGTTAGGAGTTTTAATCTGGGGACGGGTAGCTCCCGTAATCAGCTAGCGA
Source organism: Rhazya stricta (assembly GCA_001752375.1). Taxonomy (NCBI): domain Eukaryota; kingdom Viridiplantae; phylum Streptophyta; class Magnoliopsida; order Gentianales; family Apocynaceae; genus Rhazya; species Rhazya stricta. The sequence goes on from MEJB01000805.1 coordinate 44,675, forward strand.
ATACCAATGACTATTTATGAGGTGATAAGGTAGAAATTTGCTTGCGTAAATTTAGAAGGATAAGGTTGGTATTACTAGACCCCGCAGAGTTTTACTTTYCGGTAACTGTTCATTGTTCTTCGATACTTTTTTCAAGCAAATGATATTATTGTTATTTTGATCGAATATCTTAATTATCGAATGCTTGAAATGTAAAGACAGTAATACAATTTTATCTTGGATTCATTTTAAACTATCCCTGAATAGTTATCTTACCTCTGTTTATTTTTCACATTCACTTTGCACACGTGCGAAACTCACTGATCTATCACTCTACAATTTTCTTCTAYTTTTGTGGATTCTTAGGTTTGTGATATTGGGAATGAGAGCTAGGAGTATCCATTTTTCTAGAAGGCTAGAGCAGCACTTATTTTCTTAATGATTTTAGCTTGTTATTACAATTATGGTGTAAATTTCTAAGTTTTTAATTTTTTCGAGATCTATAATTCCTATCGGACTGTAATTTGATGTTATTTTATTTTGGACATTATATTTTCTAAGGTAGTATTGACTGTCAAGAGACAAGCAGTGACTCATTCAACCCCAATCATACCTAGGGGTTGGTGGGGGCTTCATAGGTGGTATCAGAGCTTAGGTTATAGAATTGTGTAGWATAGGAGTGTAGGTAGGTAGAAATATTAATTGTTATAATTGATATTTTTGCTAGAGTTACTTGTTTATTGTTGTAGAAACGTTGAGGGCACATCTACAGTGTCTATGAGGCACGTATATAGGAGTCGAAGAGGTCCAACTTGAATTTTAGTAGGCCCTAGATGCACTTATTATTTCATAGTGCTAGACTTTGTGATATACCTGTCAATCAACCCCATTAAATTGACGTGTAAGTTCTTAGTGAGTACTTCTAGAGGAGAAACCCTAATTACTAATATAGKATATCCAGATTGTGAAATTTATTTGGAGGAAACTTTGCTAGTGGGAGATTTGATAGTATTACTCTTTAGAGACTATGATGTAATACTAGGCATGGATTGGCTGTCTCAACATCGTGCACACCTTGACTGTAGAATGAAACAGTTAAGCTCAACCAGCCAAAGGGTATAGTAAAATTTAGGGAGTGAGGGATAAATCTGGAAATCCAATTATTTCAAGGGTTAAGACTAGGAAGTTGTTGAAGAAGGGTTGTTAGGGATACTTGTCTACCTCACAGACCAATCGTCAGATACATAGAATATAGAGGCGGTGCTAGTAGTGAAAGAATACACAGATGTATTCCTTTACGAGTTAACTTCCYTACCTCATACGAAAGATCTAGAAATCAGGATAGATTTGATTCTTGGAGGGGAACTGATATAAAAAACTCCATATCGAATGCCACCAGTTGAATTAAAGGAGCTGAAGGAACAACTACAGCAACATTTTGAGCAAGGTTTCTTAAGACCGAGTTTTTCACCTTGGGGTGCTCCAATACTATTTGTCAAGAAAAAAGACAAAATTTTACGAATGGGTGCTGCAATACTATTTGTCAAGAAAAAAGACAAAATTTTACGAATGTGCATAGATTATAAGTGACTGTCAATAATAAATATCGTCTACCCCTCAATGATGAACTTTTTGATCAGCTACAAGGTGCTGATTACTTTGTTAAGCTGGATTTGAGACAAGGATATTATGAAGYTAGAATCCGAGGAGAAGGTATTCTAAAAACAACATTCAATACTAGGTACAGACATTTCGAGTTCATAGTTATGCCGTTTGGACTCATGAATGTGCCAGTAACATTTTTGAATCAGATSCATAGGGTATTCCAGCCCTTCATAGATAACCTTCTAAAAATAATTTTCATAGACGGCATTCTGAAATACTCGAATGCCGGAAGAGTATAAGGGGCACTTAAGATTGGTGCAGTAGAAGCTGAGAGAGCACTAGTTATATGCCAAATTTAGTAAATGTCAATTTTGACTGAGTGAGATCTCCTTTTTTAGAGACATGATCTCACAAGAAGGAATTGCAGTTGATCCATCTAAAGTTGAAACARTATCTAATTGGAAAAGACCTGAAACTCCTACTGAAATTCAAAGTTTTCTCAGATTAGAGGGATATTACAGATGCTTTATCCAAGACTTCTCYAAAATTGCTAGCCCATTGACCAAGTTGACATAGAAGAATGTGCCCTTCAAATGGAGTGAGAAATGTCAAGAGATCTTTCAGGAGCTGAAGAAAAGGTTAATATTTGCACTTGTATTTGTTCTTCCTAWAATAGGAAAGAAGTACACACTCTACTTGGATACTTCTAGAGAAGGACTAGGCACTATTTTGATGCAAGAAGGTCGAGTAGTGGCCTATGCCTCCCAAAAGCTCAAACCCTATGAGTTAAATTACCCTAATCATGACTTGGAGTTAGTTGCCATTCGTATTCACCCTAAAAAAATGGAGAGACTACTTTATACGGGGTAGAGTATGAGATTTTTATGATAAAAGTCTCAAGTACTTATTTTCTTAGAAAGATTTGAATATGAGATAAAGACGATGGATAGAATTTTTAAAAGAATACAAATGTCCGATCAATTATCACCTTGGAAAAGCTAATGTTGTAACAGATGCTCTTAGTAGAGCAGCAAAGCTGGCGATGTTGCGACTTCAGAAAGTGGGAGACTTAGAACGAATTATGTCTTTTGAGGCTAAGGTGGATAAGGAACTGATTTTGATAGTAAATATTTCGATAACCTCCAACCGGAAGAAAAAAATCAAGGAACTTTAGGAGTTGGGCAAGGAGATAGGAAATGGAAAGAAAAGATAGTTTGAAAAGTTACCCAACTTCAACATTGATCAAGAAGGGGTATTATGCTTATGTGCTCAATAACGACGAGTTGAAGGCAAGCATTTTGAGTGAAACCTATTGAAGTCATTATATCATCCACTCTGGAAGTAATAAGATGTACCATGACCTCATACAACATTTCTGGTGGAATAATATGAAGAGGGAGATTGCACAGTATGTATCCACATGTTTGACTTATCAAAAAGTAAAAGCCGAGCATCAAAGATCTAGAGGTTTGCTCCAACCACTACCTATAYCCGAATGGAAATGGGAATGGATTACCATGGATTTTGTTACAGGACTATCTAATACCTATGGTAATAAGAATGTCGTATGGGTTATGGTGGATTGGTTGACTAAAACAACAGATTTTGTGGCCATCAATATTAAGTATTCACTGGAGAAGTTGGCTGAATTGTATATATAGGAGATTGTACGATTACATGGTGTACCAATAAGTATAATATCTGATCAAGATACCAAATTTACGTCTAGATTTTGGCCTAAATTCTAGGAGGCAATGAGAAYGAAATTAAGCTTCAGCAAAATAGCTCACCCCTAACTAATGGCCAATAGAAAAGAACTATCAAAATTTTAGAAGACATGCTTTGGGCATGTAGTATGGACTTTAGAAATAAGTGGGTTGATAATCTGGTGACTGTGAATTCGCCTACAGCAACAACTATCAGGCATCTATAGGAATGGCCCCATTCGATGCTTTGTATGGAAGAAAGTGTCGAACCCTGATGGCATGGGAAGAAATTGAAAATAAGCGAACCTAGAAGAATAGCCATATGCCAAACATGGAGGAAGTGTGCTAGGAGGTGAAATTAATCTGAGGACAATAGTTAGCTGCCTAGAGTTGGTAGAAAAACTAYGCCAATAATCAGAGGTGGAATTTGGAGTTGGATATGGAAGGTAAGTTTTTCCTGAAACTTAGACCACATCAGAAATATTTAAACATTAGAGAGGAGGCAAGCTAAGTCCAAGATACCTTGGACAACATCAGATATTAGAGAAAGTGGGAAGTTTAGCCTACAAGATAGCATTACCAACAGAATTGGTAGGAATACATGAWGTGTTTCACGTATACAGCTCAAAAAGTACTATCCTATGCCAGACCACGTATTAGATGATGAGGAAATAGAATTAGAGCTCAATTTATCATATGAGGAGAAACCAGTAAGCATATTAGCAAGCAACACAAAGAGGCTCAGGAACAAAGAGATTTACATCGTCAAGGTCCAATGGATCACCATTGAATTGAAGAAGCCACGTGGGAGACAGAAGAACTTATGAAATGAAAATATCCCAAGTTATTCCAGGTACATATAAATTTCTAGGACAAAATTTCCTTAAGTGGAGAAGGATGTAAGATCCTGGAAATTTCTATGACTAATTATGATATTAACTGCGTGTCTTTACATTTTCTAGCTTAGTCTTTATATTAAGATAAATAATAGGATTTCATATATTAAGTATTTAGATATATTAGGTTGAGATTTTAGATAGGATATTACTTTTAGAATGAATCTGGACATATTCCCGGCCAAATTAAAACCTAATTTCCAAACTCCTTTTCAAAACTTATTTCAAATAGTGACCAATAGTAGACAAATTTTGGTCACCTTGCTTGCATGCAAGGTGACAAYCGAGATCCCTTTCTAAGTTTAACAGAATTGTGGCTTAAAATTTCAGATTGAAAACACACCAATACATGCATGACTTGCTTTGCCATCTAAGTGTGTGTGTTGTCCTATTCTACTATGGAGTCAACCGATGGTCTTTGGAGTTCAGCATTCTTTTCCCAATTCCAGGAATTCAACATCATAAAATTTAAGTTTATTAGTTGAATTTGAATTCTATTCTACAGCTATTTACTGAAGAAGCCAATTTCCATTTTCTTTCTCTTCCTCTTCTCTRACTTGGTCAATTCTTCAATCTTCTTGCAGCATAGTTTTATCYGCCACAAGCTTATGTTGGAAACCTTTGTTAAGTCTTAGATTATAAGCAAATTCCATCTCTTATTCTAGAAGCCAYTCCCCCTAGTTAGCAAGAAATCTATCTTATATATATAGCCTCCCAATAGCCGATTCTCTTATCTCTTCATCACACCTCAAGAACATCCAGTAACTACCTTTTCTTCTCTCCTTATCTCAGCTAAACTCTACCTTAGTTCAGCCACTTTTCCTCTCACATAACTGCAGCTTTGAAGCTGGAAACAAAGAGCATCTCTTAGAGCAAAAAATGGCTAGTGTGGTCTACACCATTTTCTCTCCTACTCTCTTAGATTCTGCCGTGAAAGTGCAAGATATCTATTCSTTCCTTGCTGCAAAACATCAGGCTAGTGAGTTTAAAATCTCCTGGAAGTAGCATAGAAAACTTAGATGATGAACTAAGTAAGATTATGAAGATATACTATGTTTAAAGTTGAACTTTCATTTGTGATATAATGATAGAAATTAATTGTTGCTCAGAAAGACTTTAAGATTTGAAAATCTTATGTTTATGGCTTTGAAAATTTTCTGATTTGTGTGGATTTCCTTTTGCATTGGAATATGTTTGGTGTTGACGTTGGAATGATTGAAATTGGAAGTGCTTTACGTGTATWTATATTCTCTATGTAATCTACTGCAAAATTGATGTTGATGGTGTTGATGCATGATTAAGGAGATAGAAACTATGGTTTAAGGATGTCTATAAAGCCAGAAAAATGAAACRAAGTCTAAAACTGGAAGGGCAGGCGTGTTCATGTTGTGTTCTGTTTTTGTAGCTCTCTTTGTGCCTACATTTTGGCTTGAAATATAACCTTTTAGTGTCATATAAACTAAGAAATGAAAATCTGGATCTCTTAGGCTCAAAATGATATAGAATGCACCTATTAGAGCCTCCAAAGATTTGAGATATAGTCAAAATACTACAAACTATTTTTCTGCCYGAACCAGAGAAAGTGGCCATACTATTTTAAGTACAGATATTCGGATGTTAGGTGGAAATTTTCTTGAGATACATGGCTGGAATTCCACGTGTCTTAGAAAGGGTTTAGGTACCAATTTCATTTGTTTTGATGTCTAAAAGTCCATCTACACAYCAATCTTTACATGGTCAGTTATAGCCGACTATTCCTGAAGCATACATTTTCATTCGATCTGGTATTTATCTGGATACTCTAGGTATAGAAATTCATATGTTTGRAAATCTTGCTTTCTTAGGAGTATTTTGGCACTRAATTCATAAAGAAACTCGAAGTATGATGAGAGAACTAAACCAAACACTCTCCCATTCGTTTCAGTAATCCTTAATTTTACCTCATAGATTTCACTTCAGAACAGTGTAACCATGGTTCTTCTCTTGATATACTTTATATAGTTAGAAAGCCTTGTATTCTAGGATTGATTTCCAATTTATTTCAACTAGAAACTCGTATTCTAACTCAATTTATATTTATTTTTGTGAACCCCTGTCCAGTCTGGACAGAAATACTATTAATTGGTTCCATGAAAAGATAAAYTTCTATTTGCTTGGATAATCTGTTTCATGAAATATTTTTACTCTTGTGAGCCCTATWGAATTTCTAAAAACAGGTTTGATAATTATAAGTCTGAGATAATGTTTGGCCGGATTCATTTAGGATAAGTTAATTAGTTTTACGTTAATTGTRATTTTTTGATTTTGTGATTTGGYGATTTGCTACCTTTAGTTACAAAGAAATCCAGTACGAATTCTTTTAGTTAGCTCCAGCTACTTAATTGTTTCTTCTGATTGACCACTGCAGGTGAGTTCCATACCAACCATTTTTTCGCAAATTGCAATATTCGAGCTTCTTAAAATTGTTTTTTGCCATTTTATGAGTTTTGACTAGAGTCTAGTTTTAATAATTTTCTTGAGAAATTACTAAATGGAATTGAATGGCATTCATWCTGAATTTTTGCAAAGTCTACTAGTCACTTGTGGAATACTTCTTGATTGCAAAAACTACAAAAGAATATTTGAGTTTGAATACTATTCAGGGAAACTTTTAAATTGTGAATGATGTTTTGTGATCTCTAGTGATTGAATTGATGGAGAAAAATTTTACTGGGAATGTTTTGGGATCATTATTGATTGAACAATTGATTGTGGAATTGGAATTTTGTTATTCAGTTGGCGAACTCTGAATAACTAGCTCGAAGGGTAAAGTACTACATTTGGCTGGTCTATAGCACGAGGACCTCTTGAGCTAGCTCGAGTGACAGTATTAAAGTTAGCCTAATCTTGGCCAATACCTGGAGTGGCACATTGCCAATGGGGAACGCATTAGGTGGACGATCATATCATTTGGTGCCCAGGTCTATTTGTGGATGGTTGTACCCTTGGTTAGGAGTTTTAATGCGACACCGTTTACGAGGTGATAAGGTATAATCGCATACATAAATTTGGAGGAATAAGGCTAGTATCACTAGACCTCGTAGAGTTTCACTTTGCAATAACTAATTATTGTTCTATGATTTTGCTTTTTCAAGAAAATGATTTTATTATTGTTTTGATCAAATATCTTAATTATCGAATGCTTGAAATGTAAAGACAGTAACACAGTTTTATCTTGGATTCATTTTAAACTATCCCTGAATAGTTATGTTAACTYCGTTTATTTTTCAAATTTACTTTGCACATGTACGAAACTTATTGAGCTATCACTCATAGTTTTCTTCTATTTTTGTAGTGACAGGTACAGATTCTTAGATCATCAGTATCGGGAACGAGAGGTAGGAGTATTTGTCTTTTCTAGAAGGGCTAGAGCAGCACTTCTTTTCTTATGTTTCTAGCTTGTTATTCCTATTATGGTGTAACTTTATAAGTTTGTAATTTTATTTGGGATCCATAATCCTATCGAACTATATTACTGGATGGTAATTGAAATTATTTTGTTTTGGACATTACATTTTCTAAGGTAGTATTGATTGTTGAGAGATAGGCGGCGACTCCTTCGTCCAAGTCATACCTAGGGATTGGCAGGGGCATCACTTGTAAAGAATACAATCCCAATGTTGATTCCTAAATCTCCCAACAACCCATTCATAGCTTGTAAAGTAATTGATTTCAACATGTTTATCATGTGCTAAGATTTTGGATTTTCTAATCAATCATTGTAGGAATCTTGAGCTTTCAGATTGATGAACAAGCCATTATGTTCCTCTTACATTGAATTTTGTCCTCTACCCCTTCACTCTTCCTCTTACTCTTCCTCTTTTCCTTGAAAAATCACCTATTCTTCTTGTAGAAWCACCTCTTCCTCTTGTAAAATCACCTATTCCTCTAGCTATAGTCATGATGAAGTGTGATTTTGAAGATTAGAGAAGGTTTGGAGAGGATGATTTGATGTAATGTAGTTTGGGATGTGAAAGGTTTTGAGTTTTGAGAGAGTTTGAAGAGTTGTGTGGGTGAAATATGAAGAGTTGTGCRGATGAATGAGTGCTTTATTATAACATCCATGACCTTAATTGCGGCTCACGAATGGTACCTTTCGTCCATGGGTTGCGTATGTGACATTTCTGCCTGTGCACAGATGGTATGTTTGTTCTGGAGGTTCCCTATGTAGCATTTATAAGTCCATTTTTCTCTAAACTCAATCTCTCCTCTTACAATTTACTTTTTTTTCAATGGTATTCAGTATGAATCAAAAGTAACATAGTAAACTTTGAACATTTCATGATCAACATAAGTTCTCAATCAAGGAAACATGTAATGCCTAATAACCATCTAAGATAACAAAATATTTCCTCGGCTAATGGTTTAGTAAAGATATCTCTATTTGGTCATTTGTGCCAATGAAATCTAAATGTATATTTCCATTTGCCACATGATCTCTAGTGAAGTGATGTTTGATCTCTATGTGTTTGGTTCTACAATGTTAGATAGGGTTCATGTAAGATTGATAGCAATACTGTTATCACAGAGAAATGATATATCCTTCAATTCTCAAGTAGTGTATGTTTCACTTCAAAGAATTTGAGCACAACAATTACCCAACCGCGGCTATGTATTTTGGCTTCAGCCCTTGAGAGGGATACACATGCTTGTTTCTTACTATACTAAGATATGAGTGAATGTCCTAGGAATTGACAATTTCCACTTGTACTCTTATGTTCGGATTTGCATCCGACATTGTCAGCATTGGTATACCAATTAAATCCAAAGTCTTAGTTCTAGGATGCCATAAGCCATAATCAAAAGTGCCATCCAAATTTCTAATTATACAATTTATGACACATGGATGAATTCTTTAGGACTAGATTGAATGAGCWCATAAACACATGACAAGTATTATATCCCATCTACTAGCAGACAAGTACGATAAACTACCAATCGCCTCTATACAAAGATTTATTACTGTTTTTCCCTTTTCATCGATATCAAGCTTTAATGAAGTGTTACATGCAAGTATTCCAAATCTCTTAAGTAATTCTTTAGCATATTTAGCTTGATTTATGAAAATCTCTTCCTTTGTTCGTTTGATTTGTAATCCCAAGCAGAAATTTAACTCATACATCATACTCATTTGAAACTCATTTTCTATAATTTCTGAAAATTCTCTACATAGGGAATCTTTTGTCACTCGAGGGATAATTCAACATATATTTGCACAACTAAACTATCATTGTGATAATTTGTTTTAATAAACAATGTAGTGTCAACTTTTCCTCTTGAAAATTCTTTCTTCATAAATAATCCATTAAGGTCTCATTTTAATTGAGGGGAAAGTAGTTGTACTCGAATTGTGATTGCTCGGAATCATAATCCAAGGAATTAAAATCCTTAAAGATTCTTTTATCTTGTTTGGAAGGCAAATGAATATAAATAGGAAGTAAATTTATATTTGATTCAAATTATTTGCATTAACCTCATGATTTGATACAATAATTTGAATACCAATAAAGCTATAGACTGAATCATATTAAGCTACTATTTATCATAGCATTACAATAGGATGAATTAAATATATGTTTTTTTCAATTAAATAAATAAATCTAACTATTTAATTTGTATTAGATCAAATATTATGGCTTTAGCTAGACAATGAGGAAAGTATAAATTAAAAAAATGATGTTTTGGAAAAGACAAAGACAATTTTAAATTTAAAATATTAGTATGAATATAAGAATCAAAATCCTATCTCATATAATTAATATCTCATTTTTTATATGTGAATTTAACTAGAATAGAAGGACAACAATGATGCATCTAAAAAAAGAAAACAATTTTTTCATGTTAAGTAGATTTATCCAATATGTTCAATTTATAAAGAATAAACCTAAACAACTCACTGGAGAACTTAATTTTGATTGTAATAGTTAGGGATGTAGAGGAGAATCGTTTTTTTGGACAAAGAGGTTAGAGGGTTTTTTTAGGGAAAAGTTTAGGAGGTATTTTGGATAAGAGTTTAGTCATGGAGGAGAAGAACGAGAGGAAGGAAAGGAGGAAAAAAAAAAAAGAAAGTTACTAAAGTTTTTAAAACTTATTACATGTATTTTTATTTTCAAATCCTGAGGAAAGTAATTARAATTCCACCTCCCTATAAGTATTCTTTTCCCCGAGATTGTGCATCCACTTTCCTTGATTTGAAGAATTTGATTCCTTTCCAAATATCAAAGTAATTTTTGAAATGCCGAAATTTAATAAGGAGGAATTAGAATATAGGGCAAAATCTTTACAATCAAACCATGCCTAAGTATTCCATACAAAGCACTAGGGGCTTGTTTTAAACCATATACTTAGGCTTTTGTCAATTTAAAAACATGGTTTGGAATTTTTTCATAAGTGAAACTRGGGGGTTGTTTTATATATACTTCTTCATTTATGAAACCATTTAGAAAATCACTTTTGATATCCATTGAAATACTTTAAACTTTTTGTAACAAGCAAAAACTAATAATATACGAATGATGGTTGCAAATGTTTCATCATAGTCTATTCCTGCTTCTTGATTAGAACTTTTAGCAATATGTCTAGATTTCTAACTATTGCACCATTTTCATCTAGCTTATCTCTAAATACCCATTTAGTTCCCATGATAGGATGATTACAAGGTCTAGGTRCTAATTTCCATACTTGGTTCTTTCAAATTTATTTAATTCCTCTTGCATAGCAACTATAAAAAAATCATCACATAAAGCATCATCAATGTTATTGGCTCACTTTGTGAAATTAAAGAAAAKTTATTCACAAAATAACATTTATTCCTCACACCTGAAGAAGGATCACAAATTTAGGATGATTTAGGATATATCTCCATTCCTTAGGCAAGTCATGTTCTTCATTTTTCTTCTTTTCACCATCCTCATTGTTCTCCTCTATAGTTGGAATTTGTGTTGCATGCTCTTGAATGTTGTTTTCCAACATTTGAGATTGACGATGGTCATATTTTTCTATTGAAGTTCCTACATCATCTTCCTCATCTCTCTTCTTTTCATAAATACTAGACTCATCAAATAGAATATGCATAGACTCTTCAACAACAAGAGTTCTTTTGTTATAAACTCTAAGCCTTTCTTGTTTGATGAATACCCAAGAAAGATTCCTTCATCCGATTTCTTGTCAAACTTACCAAGGTTGTTTTTGTTATTCAATATAAAACATTTACAACCAAAAACCTTGAAATAAGAGATAGAGGGAATTCTTTCAAACATTAATTCATAAAGAATTTTTCTAAGGTTAGGTCTAAGCAATATACGATTCATGACATAACTAGCGTCTTTATATAGCTTCGGCCCAAAAGTATCTTGGTAAATTATATTCACAAAGTATAGATCCAGTCATTTCTTGTAAAGTACAAATTTTCTATTCAACTATCCCATTTCGTTGAGGAGTCTTGGTGGCTAAAAAATTATGAGTAGTTCCACTTTCATCACGTATATTTGTAAAATCTTTRTTTGAAAATTCTCTTCTATTATCACTTCTTAGAGTGATCCATTTACAATTAAGAGAGTTTTGTATTTTTATAAAAAGCTTTATGAATTCCTTAAAAGCCTCATCCTTTTGTGCAAGAACCACAACCTAAGTATCATCAATAATAAAAGAACATATCTCTTTCCTCGTAGGCTTGTAGTTCTCCTTTGGTCCAAATGAATTCATATGAACAAGTTTTAGTGTTTTAGAAATAGAAATCATYTTCTTTTGTTTAAAAAAATTTTGTTTGTTTTACCATATTGGCATGCATCACATAAGCGACTTTTCTCGAATTTTATTTTTGGTAAACCTATAACCAAATCATATTTTGACAAATCATTCAAAAGATCGATATTAAAATGTCCTAATCTTCTATGCCACAAATAACCGTCATCATTATTGACAACAAGAAATTTCACATCTTGAAATCATCAAAATAGATTAAATAGACATTTCCAACTCTTTAAGCAATAAAAATGACATCATTACTAGTTTTGTCAAGAATAAAGTACATATCTTTTTCAAACTTAAGATTGCAACCATTGCCACATAATTGACTAATACTAAGCAAGTTGTATTTTAGTCCATCAACGAGAAGTACTTGTTTATTGAGAGGAAAGGGCTTTTTACCAACGTTACCTATTCCAAGTATCTTTCCTTTCTTCTTAYCTCCAAAAGTAACAAATCCCTCATTTAAAGGTTGCAAGTCTTTGATAAAAGAAGCATCTCTGGTCATGTGTCTCGAGCACCCACTATCAAGGAACCATTTTGTTCCTTTGAAGATTGATTTCTTGCACACCTACACCAAAGATTGAGATAAAGACTTCGGTACCCACATAATCTTGGGTCCTTTAGGGTTAGTATGATTTTATTTTACCCTCCAAATGGATTTCATTCCATTTTCTATTTTGCTTTTCACAAAATATTTTAGTCACTTTATGTCCATTTCTTCCACAATAAGTGGAACAAGTATTTGTCGTGTTTGAGTAGAAGCTCTTACAAAGAAGTTATGCGTATACTTGTRAGTATGTGTATATCCTAGGCCATTTTTATCATAAGAAGTACATTGAGTGCCAAGCAACTGCTCTAAATTATTTTGACCATTTGTAAGTTTCCGTACACATGTATTTAGATCATTCACTTTCTTCTTCAAGTTTTCATTTTCAATAAGCATAGCATTAAGATTTTTAATATTTTCATGCAAACTTTTGTTTGCCAAGGATTCTACATTGRTTTGATCTAATTGTTTCTTGTTGTCATTTTTCATGTTATATGAGGAAGTAATAAACTCACTATTCCCTTTCCCGAGCTTTATGTTTTTGTTCATCAATTGTTCTACCTTTGATTTAATTTCTTTATATCTCATAGATATTTTCTTCATCTCATCATACATTTCAAAAACATCTCATTTGCATCATCATTTCCCTCATGAGCAYAGCCATTTCTCATCATCTATCTTTAGTAGTTGAATCCTTGCTTTCTTTTTCATGAATTTTGAGGGATACACCTTTTGATTTTCTTTCATCTTCTTCTAGCTCATTGAATCTTTTCAATTTCATTTCATGARTTAGTGTTGACGCCTGAAAATAGCCGGCATTGATAGCTAAGGCAGGACGGAATGGCTGACCCAGCAGAAATAGCATAGATGAAAAACCCAAGGTGGGAGTAGCCAAACAGGTTGAAAAGCTCTATGGCTGATGAAAGTTAGAAAAGAACAATATATAGATCGGTTGATGAGCAAGGGGAAAGAGTCAGCAGAATCGACACAGATAGTACGAAATCAGGCGATCGGCTCCTTAGTAAGATAAGTTCAGAATCACTTGATTGAAAATCAAAGGGCATGATCAATCGAGTAGCCAATCGAGGTAGACGTGGGCCGAGCAAGCAGCACAGAAAAAGGAAACATGGCATAATGGCAGCCTTTTTTCTCGGCCAACATCGGTAAGAATGGTGCAGGAAGGAGTATAAATAAGAAGAGATGAAATAAAAAAAAAAAAAACAATCAATCAACCAACAATCAAGCAAATTATTTTCATTTTTACAAGTTTTATCTATGTTTTCATTACTTATCTTTATGATCAACTTTCTATTTTAATAGATTTCATTTGCTTTGTTATGTAAATTTCATACACGTTTTCTRCGACATTTATGAATTTGAAGGCTTATTTRMTTCAATTTACTTGCTTTATTAGATATTAATTATTTACAACTTTAGAAGTATAATCTTTTAGCTGATTCAACTTGTCAACCTTCTCTTGCATTAATTATATTTTCTTTATTGCTTTCCTTATACTTAGCCTAYATATAATTCCTTAATTTACTTAGCTTTATTAGTATTCTGGTTAGCATATACCCTAGTTTAGTTGCTCTAGCATAGCCATAATCTACTTCACATCGGCTAGCATAATTTCCCATTCACCATAATCACTCGACTAGCTTTAGCTTTCTTGGTTGCATCTTTCTGCTGTTTGGTGTGTTTTGCAGCTTGTACTTGCATGTCTACTTAGCTTATTTGTTCCCTAATTAGCTTGTGAAACTCACTTTGCCAATACCTTTGCCATAGCAAACAAGTAACTATTTTCYTGGTTATTGTAGTTGATTTGCACATTTTGTGAAGGCTTATTTAACATAACTCAAGAACCCCACTTACAAAAAAGAGCTAGCTATGGATCCAATGAGCCAATCAGATCCCTAGCCAACTAGAACTCAGGCCTTATTGGGTTAAAAAGCTCAGTACGCTACAACTAGGATAGCCATTTTAGCTAGGAAATATTTTGCACACCAACACAATTGGCATGCCTAGTGGGACTTGTTAAGTGTGCATAATACTTCTTTCCTGTCAAAAAATTATGGTTGGAAATCAGAATAACCAAACTCGTGTCCAAGACACACCTACCACTTATATGCCAGAGTTCAACTCAATGAGCATTGTCCTGTAGAATCTGGAAAGAGAAGGCCCCCAGAAATGGCTCGTATCCGTCGAGATCCATCAGCATCAGTTGATGAGCAGTTAATTCCAACTTCTTTGTTAGTCATTCGATTCACAATGGAGCAATRCACAGSTGAATTAATGCAAAATCTAATACAACAATTTGCTACTTTATTTAGGCCTATGCTGCAAATGAGATATAAGGTTTAGCACAAAGCTGAATTTCGGTATACCCTAACTCGATTCCAGCTGCATTTCCTTCCATCCTAATGACTAATCACTTTATGCAAAACTTGGAAGTAGTATAATCTTGGGCTCCATCCATGCCACAATTCCCCCACGAGTCGATTACGATGACTAGGAGAAATGTCTCCTAGCAGATGGGCTATGCCTCATTTGGAGGACAACCTCACGTAGCATGATCAACTAAGACTAGCAACATTCAGGAAATTATTAATCCTTGATTGCCACAAGCTTCAAATTTCAAGATTATGCTACCCAGTTTTGTGCCAGCCAGGCCCAGGGCTCTAATATGAAGCAAGCAATGTTGACCATGRGAACTCGACTATCCTAGGCCCAGGAGCGGACGCCTCCTCTTGACAGAGGATACTGGAAGAGATATCTTCTTGATCGGACATTTCAAATCGAAAGACAACYACCAGCCAACCACGAGTTATTGCACTAGTCGATGCTAATGCAATAGCGATGTACTAAGGAGGCAATTTGGGCTCGATATTGCTGGCAATGACCTTTGCTCTACAGAAAACCCTATCCAGAATGGATAGACTATGCGATTGCCATGCCATGAGGATAAAGATGCCTGAATTCTCTACCTTTTTAGGTGATGATTATAATACAAAAATGGAGCATATTGGCTTATTTACGGCTTAATGTGGAGAGCTTAGCAACAACGACTTGTACAAGCTGCAACTTTTCTCCTTGTCACTGAATGTAGTAGTCTTCACATGGTATGCTAGCCTATCACCTAATTCAGTCAGTAGATAGGCCGATATAGAGTTCCTATTCCATGAGAGGTTCTATAGGCCCTTCTCGGAGGTATCCATTGCAGATCTATAAAGCAAAAAGCTAATGAAGTAATAAAGATTTGGCGGATTTCCTGGAGAGATTTAGGTGAATGAAAGGAAAATGTCCCACCTTATTGCCARAAGTTGAGTATGCTAGACTAGCAATTGGAAGTATGAACCCACAATTAAAGAAGAAACATATGCTACAAGAATTTTCAAACTTGCCTAGGTTACTTTTCCATGCAACTTGGGCAGAAAAATTCATCAAAAGACAAGGAAAACTCTCAAGCAGTCAAGTTTAGTAGAGGCAAAATCATGATTTTAGTAATCAATATAGAGGAAGATGAACCGACCGAAATTATTGTAGYTGAGTTGCTAAAAGGATCACCATACACCTGCCCCATGTTGAAACCAGTGTGAGGAAAAGAGGAAGCTAAGCAAGAAGATTAGCCGAGCTMCTCTTTTGATATATCAAAAGCTGATCAAAATTTTTATTAGTTGCTRAAAGACAAACAAATCAAACTTTCGGCCGGCCAGAGAATACCTTCMTTTGAGGAGTTGAAAGATAAAAGGTATTGTAAGTGGCATAACATTTTCAGTCATGGTGCTAATTCTTGTATGGTTTCTCGAGATATTATTCAAAGGGCCACCCAAGAAGCTCATTTTTTTTTTTGCAGACAAGAAGTCCCAAGAATCACTAGTTGATACATATCTCTTCCCAACAACCAATAATGCCCGTGTAATGATAGCCTCTATTATGACCAAGAGAATGCAGTGGCAAAAAAAACATCTCAGAATCCCAAAATAGTAGAAGAGAGCTTACTTGTCGAAACCGTGGAAATWACACAGCAGCCGAATACCACATCATTTTTTATTCGGCTAGATGGTAAACTATCTCTATTTGGGAGATTAACTTTAGGTAATCTTGGAAGTACAACTAAGTTCCACTTAAAGGAGGAAACCATAACCTTAGAAATCCCAAYTGTCTAAAAGAATRCCATCTCAACTTCACCCCTAYAGTTGACGAGGATGCAAAAAAGAAGGGAGCAGAGATAGAGAACTCGCAAAGAACTTTGCTGGAAGAACATTTAAAGAAAAAGCAAGTCGGTCAGCATATTAATGTCACCAGTTTGCTCGCTAAGTTCAGAAGCACCAATCGGCAAAGCTCATTAGATAGTGATGTTCTGTCAACAAAGGAGGCCATGGCTGAGTTTTTTTAACACCTAYAGCCGAAGTCCTATCAACTGAGCTGCAAATGTCTTTGCCAAAGCCAACCAAGGAGAAGGTGAATCACCTCAAACCTTTATACATCAAGGCTAACTTGGAAGTCTACCTAGTTAACCAAGTTTTCGTGGACGCGAAAGAAGTTTTAATCATGAGTATCATAGTCGACTCAAAAACTAGAACAACCACTTTATTTGTGGTAGTGGCCAAGCGGACCTACACCGTCCTGTTGGGATGAGATTGTATCCATGCCAACCAGTTGGTACTATCCACCCTACACTAGAAGCTTATACTATGGGATGGTGATCGAATAGAAGCTTTCTCGGCGAATCCTAGCCCATTTTTGGCTAATATCTAGATGAGCAAAGATATCCTTTTACTCTCAGAGTTTGAGCTGTTGTCATTTGCTAAATTATATTTAGGTCATGAGCTTAGCCGGGGATAGAAGAGGCAGCCTAGCGAGACCCATACAAAAAATGGATCTTTAGCAGGAACATCAAACACCCGGAGCTTGGATAAGCTAAACGCTTATTCCGTTATTTGCAAAATTCACACAAAGATGACATTTGGTGTGATCAGAGGACATACCAGAGTTTCTTGAGACTGAATAGAACCTCAAGCAGGCACTTGGATTTATATCTCAGGATCTTCCCACAAACATCAACTTAGAGATCATGGGAAAGCCAGACTCATTCGGCTAAGTGCCTTGTTGGATTACGGAAAACAGAAGTAGCTGGTCTAGTTGATCAAACAATATAGAGACTGTTTTGCATAGGATTACCATGAAAYGCCAAGCTTGGATCGGAGAGTGGTTGAAAACCATTTACTAATCGAGGGATACAAACCTCACAAACAGCCTCCTAGGAGATTTAATRCAGCTCTTTTTTCAAAAGTTAAGTAGCAGTTTGAGTGGCTTTTGCGTTGTAGCTTCATCTAGATTTCCAATTATGTTGAGTAGGTATCAAACATGTTCTTGTCATCAAGAAAAATGCCAAGTCTAGGTATGTATCAATTTTAGAAACCTAAATATAGCTACGCCTAAATATGAGTATGCTATGCCTATGGCCGTTATGCTATTCGACTTAGCTATTCAGCTTTATGGATGGATACTTTGGCTATAACCAAATATTCATTGTTGAGGACGATGTGCAGAAAATATGTTCAGTTGTCTAGGAGCAACCGGTCTGTTTGAGTGGGTAGTTATGCCATTTGAGCTAAAAAATGCAAAAGCAACATTACATAGGGTCATGACCATGATTTTCCACGACCAAATCGGCCGAAGCTTGGAGGTATATATTGATGATTTAGTCGTCAAGTCGGCTACCTTTGCCTAACAYATAGCTGATCTGGAGAAATCTTTCATAAGGATGTGTCATCATAATTTGAAAATGAATCCTACCAAATGTGCTTTTGGGATATCTACTGGGCAATTCCTGGGCTTTTTAGTGCATCAGAGAGGAATTGAAGTTAGTGCCAATAAGGCCAAAGCAATATTGGAAGCCAGGCCCCCGAAAAGTAAAATGGAGTTACAAAGTCTAATTGGCAAGATAAATTTCTTATGGCAATTCTTGGCAAACTCGGCCTGAAAACTCAAAGCATTTTCATCATTGTTGAAATTACGGCCAGCTAAGATATTCACATGGGGGCAGAACATTAGGAAGCCTTTGAGCAGATCAAGCAGAGCTTTACCAAGCATCCAGTTTTAGCCACTMCTCGGAGTGACAAGCTGATAAAACTCAATATTTCATTGTCGATACTTCAATTGGCTGCTTATTGGCTCAGGATGATGATAAGGGAGTTGGGGCCGTATACTACCTTACCCGGTGCCTCAATGATRTGRAATCTAGGTATTCTCCCATTGAGAAAATGTGCCTTCCACTTTTTYATGCTTGCTCCAAGCTAGAATATTACATGTTACTGATAGACGTTAATGTTATTTGCGAGTGGATCTAGTATCTTTTCTCTTAAATCGGCTCATCTTGTAAAGAAGATTAATGAAGTGTGCAATGAAACGAGTAGCTTTCTCACAAAAATATGTGCCCTTGAGAGCCGTGAAAGGACAGGAAATAGCCATGCATTCCTTGAAACGGTTTATCCATGGGCAAAAATTCAGAGTAATGTGGGAAAACCATGGAAACTGACATTTGATGGTTCCAAAACTAGTTGAGGGGCAGGAGCCGGCATCACAGTCACCAACCTAACTGGTCTTAAGGRAGGTTTCATGTTCGAGTTAGAAAAGGCAGATCTAATAACCAAGCCAAATATAAAGCCTTGATCATGGGCCTTCAATTTYTGCTGTCAATGAAAGCTCAAGCCATTGAAATCATGGGTGATTCCCAACTGGTTATTCAACAGTTAGYAGGTACGTACAGGTGTACAAATGCCAACTTAATTAACTTATATAAGGAGACTAAAGCCTTGCAAAGGGAATTTGCCRATRTAATACTATTGCTTTTCCAAAAGAAGGAAAACCAAGTGGCTAATGATGTAACACACCCAAATTAGAAATTGTCCTAACCCGGGAGTGTTACCAATTTTACTCACTCTTATATTGGGAAATTGAGGAAAACAAAAATTTAAATATTTTAATACAAAAGATTCTTAAAGATTTTGGTAGAGTTTCATCTGTAATATCAACATTTACCCCCTGTRTACAATCAAAAAATCAACACTCAATCACAACCAAAACCCATCTTATAGAAATAAAATACCTCAAATCCCCAACAACTTCAAACCTCATCAAAATAAAAAATACTCATTAAATTACAACCCTAGGATAATCTAAAGGAATAATCAATAAACAAGCAAATAAATGAATGAATACAGGAATAAAGATTTCCCTATGAAATGACTCTTATTATTCAACAAGCATTTGTTTCAAAATAAGACACTYGGGCTTATCAAGCTTGCCCGAAAGTGACCTCCACGCACCACGACTACTCATCACTTGAAATGCAAAATGAGAGGAAGGGGTGAGCTACAAAGCTCAGTAAGTAAATTCCTATACATGAATGCATATAACATGTATTCATGCTATGAATTCCAGAATTTGTTTTGTCTAAGTTCTCTAAAGGTTTCCATTTCTAACGTGAGCTCACTTGGTATATCCCCTAGCTATTAAGCTTGCAGTGGGCGATTATTCTTTAGAACCCAACAAATTCTAACAGTAGAACTACTACGCGCGGTTAACAATTCTTTAACTTTTCCTTTTACTTTCACCTCATCAAAAAGTACATTTCACTTCCATTTCCCCCTACAAAATAGGGTTAGGTCGGGTGGCGCTACTCCCCCGCGGCCTATTTTCCACTCACATCTTCCATGGCTTCTCGGCTTACCATCCTCTTTTCCATTTCCTAACTTTCATAATTCATTACCGTTTACAAATTTTCATTTCCAAACCTTATCCTTTAACCACAATTCTCTTATCAAAACCATGAACATGCAACCTTTCCAAGAAAATACATCATGATAATGAACATGAACATGGAACAATGTTCTAACGTGGTAAAACAAATAGCATTCTCAACAAATTACTTTTAACATGGATCCATAGTAAATAGACTAGAACAATTTAACATATATCACATTACACTCAAAACAAGAAGTCCATATGAAAAGAATGGAGTTTACTTACCTGAAAATCCTTAAACTTTAGAATTCTACTTAAATGTAAAGTGGAGTCCCTTGGCCGCCCATAATGTCATTGTGGCCCAGAAAATATCCTAATCATTATTATAAAAAGAAAATTCATTTTAACATGAATGTTCAACTTAAAAACATAACATTTATCATACGAAAGTCGCTCCCCATTTATTTAACCCGTACCTTAAATTTTGGAAGTTGACAACAATAACATAACCAAAAGTATAGTTAATTTCATGGTTCTCAACTCTCGCTAACAATGACAATGACAACATAAACACCAATGTATTTCTATAAAACATACTCCCCCATGCTAATTTACAAAGGACAACATTTAATCATGAATAACGTATTGTTTCCCACAATCATA
>MEJB01000807.1:0-87839 GCA_001752375.1 Rhazya stricta
TTGTTTGGCGACCTTTTTAGGAATAACCTTATTTAGCTTCGGTACATTCATTTTTATTGTTTTAGTTTGTTGAATGAATTTATTATTTACAAATTTATTTTCATGATTCTTTTGGCATTTTATACCTGTCCAGCCTTCAGAATCAGAATCATCAACTTTGTCACTATCAATATTTTCAAATGGCTTTGCAACCATATCAGTAACTTGGTTGACTGATTTGCAAAAAGATTTAGGTTAGGGCTTTACATCGAACTTGATCACGTCGAACTGTCAAAATTTGATCTCAACGAAGCATTCAAACGATCGTGAGAGATTCATAAGATTTGCATTAAAAGATTTGGAGGGGAAAGTATCTCGTATGATGCTTATATTTGATTCGCAGTCACACTTTCTTCTTCCAATAAAATGCGTCCTTGACTAATTCCAGGACTTTTGTCCTTAAAGATGAAGCATTTCTCAATCGGGTGGCCGAGAAGATGATGATATTTGCAATAACTTGGATCTCCCAACCGTCCTGCTTCTTCTGGTCATTTCATCTTTGGCAGTTCAATGATTCTGGCTTTCAGCATGTCATCAAACATTTCTGGAACATTAGAGTTGAGAAATGAATATTCTTTGTTTTGCATATCTTTCAAAGTCATGTGCCTTCTTCCAAGTTCTAGAACAGTATTTACTTTCTCTGTAATCTTTCTGCTTATTTTTATAGATATCCTGACAGGTGCTGCAATTGTTGTCATGGATGCTTTCGTGTTAGATTTGGAAGATGGTTTAGTTGTTTTGTTGAAGTCAAATTTCTCGTGGCTCGGGTACTGAAACTCCTTGATCTCGTGCGTCGTAATGCTCAACTCCATACTATGAGCCCGGATAGCTAATTCTTCGAAGGTTCTTGGCTACATTCCTTTCAAGATGTATTAGATGCCCTAATGCATACTCTTGGATGCACATCTCGATTGCAGATTGTTCCAAGAGGCGATCTTTGCAATCCAGGCTCGAACTTCTCCATCAATTGATGTAATCGATGATGGATTCATCTTTTGATTGCTTGGTATCATTGAATTCCAATATACTTACCGTTCGATAGGTGCTGTAAAAGCGGTTGAGGAATTCATGCTCAAGTTCATTCCAACTGTCAATGGATCCGGCTGTGAGGTCAATGTACCAATCAAATGTGTTTTCTTTGAAAAATTGAACAAAATTTCTTGACAAGATAGTCACCATATATGCCAGCATTGTTGCAACTCTCGATGAAATATGCAATATGTTGTATAAGATTTTCCTTACCATCAAATTGTTAAAATTTTGAAGGTTGATAACCTATGGGCATCTTCAAATTGTCAATCCTCTTGGTATATGATTAAAGAAGATTTAATACTTCTTTCATTCTTGTTCTTGATGGCTTCCATGATGAAATACTTCAGTTGGTTAACAAGGATTAGTCCATCTGAYGAGACTTGAATTGTTGCAGCTTCTTTTGAAGGTCCCGCTTCTCTCATGTCTTCAGTCTCGAACTCGACATGAGGTTGCTTGTCTAAAACTCTTGCAGATCCCGACATATTTGAAGGCTCGGGATGTTTTAGAGCAAATTGACTTGTTTCTCTAGCATCGTCAAGCCGATGCAGCAGTTGGGCGATTGTGAAATCTTGCTGTTGAGTGTGTTTTGCAAGATTTTCCACCAACTTCATCAGATTTGAGATATGTTCTTCAAAGGTTGACATGTCACCATTATAACGGGTATAGCGGATGAACTTGTGATTGGATCTTCATCACGTYGAGCTTCGGATCCTCTTGAGGAGTAACTGGTATCRAATCTAAAGTATATCYGTCGTCAGTATGTTTGGACCTCTAGATTTAGTTTTTGCATTCAACAAAGACATTGTTMTTCTTATAGMAGATCTCACTTCCACTTCTTGAGGAGGAACGTCATTGAATATGGGATTGAAGTATTCAAAGATTTGATCATAGAGAAGTACTCCACTTCTTTTCCAGCATCAAATGGAACTTTGCTCTGTGTCACAGGTCCTAAGATATGTGTTAGGCATGGTTGACTTGGCGCAACACCACGTATTGCAGATTTAAAAGGGCAGCCTTTGTTGAGATATTGTTCTTGAGGCAGTTGATGAATTTAAGATGAACGATAGAAATTGCTCCACTGGGTGTGCCAAAATTTATTTACACGAATCTCTCGTCTGCAAAATAATAAAAAAACAAGAGGGATGGGGAAACAAGTATATTAATCGTATAAATTTAATGAGGTACGTGTTACAATATCTAAAATATTCTTATGATAAAAAACTCAATCCTTTAATTCTTCTCTTCGAAATTTTTCGAGGACCTCGTAGCCTTGATCTCGAGATTTAGACTATTTAGAAGTTTCCGAGGACTTTACAGTTTGATCTCAAGATTTGAACTATTTGGAATCTTTTGAGGGTTTCCCAACTTGATCTCGGGATTTAAACTTTTTAGAATCTTCCGAGGGCTTTGTAGCTAGCTTGATCTCAGGAATTGGAGATAAGTTTGACTTCTCTYCATTTGAATTTCTKGTCCTCAATGTGAATTTCTAAACATCTTTTTCTTGTGTTTTGCCCTCTATATAAACAAAGCGAATTGATTTGATTAGTCTAAATCACACTTAAAAGCGACATAGCATCACTCGATTTGCCAAATTCCATTCTTGATTTTCATTGGTTGAACATTGTCATCCTTAACACATGTCATGATCTCATTGATTGACATGCCACATATTTTCTAATTTAATGGGAATATTTCAAATTAATTTTTAATCCTTATGTAAGATAATGATGTTAGTTGGTAAAGGCATTTCTCATATACRAGAAATTTTAAATTTTGCTCCACATAYGTTCTCGATTGTTAAAAGAGAAAGAGAAAAAAAATATATGAGAGCTGAGAATTTTAACATACAATACTATYCGATGTTCACATATTTCAAATTTATATTTTCTTTTTAAATTTGTAGATGTTAAACATTGCTAATGTAAAAGTTTTCTTATAACAACGTTACTAAGAAATGTATAAAAAAACGTCCTTATGATTATTTAGCCAAGAAAATCAATTGCTACATAAACTCAATTAGAAAGGTGATTGGTTGCTTTTGATCTTTGAGAAGTTTCTAGACATTCACATATTTCCCAAGACATTTATCCAAACACTCCAGATAAGAAACGTAAGACCCATCCATCAGCACTTGTATCAAACAACATATACAAATAAAACTCTCTCTCCTACGTATTTGACATCATGAGCTAGTCAATTATGGAACTTTTAATSTTCTCGCAAATATTTAATTCCCAATTAATTTTATCTTTCTCCCAAAATTTCTTCTCAATTAGAAATCAATGAGTTTAGATTTTGATTCTTAGTAAAATAAAATTATGATTTTAGCRTGGAATAATAAATAAATGAATTGGATTTGTCATGAAAATAAAAATAAAAATTATTGAGATAGAGATCGATTTGGCGTGAACATTAGTGATTGGGAATTATTGATTAATTTTTCCAATTTGTTTTTAAAAGATAAAAAAAAGACAGATTGGATATTAATCAATCCTAAACCATTTGCTCTTGTTTGTTGCATTTGAAAACGATCCTAATGGAAGTCTTTGAAAGACTTACAGGTAAGTGTTAATCATGCTAGTTTGAATCTTGAAGATTGATGTATTTTGTTTTATACCTTAACAGCAGTTTATAAATTCTATTTGGATAAAAGAAACCTCCTGCTGAACAGGGAAAGGAACTCTGAAGGAATTCCTATCACTGATTCATATGGTGCTGTTTAGTAGCAAAGAAGATTAAGGACGAACCTTGTTCTCTCTCTCGAGAGTTCCTTAAAAGTAAGAGAAAGGCAAACGAAGAATGAAACTGAAGGAATTCCTATCACTGATTCATATGGTGCTGTTTAGTAGCAAAGAAGATTAAGGACGAACCTTGTTCTCTCTCKMGAGARTTYCTTAAAAGTAAGAGAAAGGCAAACGAAGAATGAAACAGTMCCAAAGAATTACAACACAGCTCAAACAAAACTGAAATCCAAGACCCTTTACAGCTTCATCCAAATATATTCTACAAACCAAACAAAATTGCTTTAACTAACAACCGAAAGAATCAAAAAGAAAAAGAAGAAGAAACACCTCTGCCAATAGCACTCAATCAGATCAAAACATCATATGCATAGTGAGGCATGCAAAGATCTCAACTTCTGATATGCTTCACCTTGTACCATCCTTTCTTGCAAGAATCTCCMACAATTTTCACTCCTTTCTTGAAAAAGGTCTTCAATTCCTTAGCTCTTTCCTTCACTTGCTGCTCAAACCTCCCCATTTCAGATTCTGCAAATCTTGCTTCAAACAGAGAAGATATTGTTATTTGCTGCAGCGGTAGGGTTTTTATTGTAGGAGGAGTGGTGGGATCCAACGCATCACAAGGAAACGTGTACCATCTCTTTATCGATCTCTGCTGGCAACC
Organism: Rhazya stricta; assembly: GCA_001752375.1. Lineage (NCBI taxonomy): Eukaryota > Viridiplantae > Streptophyta > Magnoliopsida > Gentianales > Apocynaceae > Rhazya > Rhazya stricta. The sequence continues at coordinate 4,477 of MEJB01000807.1, forward strand.
GTTGATTGCGGAGATAAGCATAGAGACGTGTGTGGGTATTCATTAAAGTGGTGGGGACAAATCAAATCAGAAAACGACAGTGCTTTTCCTTTCTTTACAGCCAATGTAGGTAAAGGCTTCAATCACAATCTGGAATTTACAGATAGGTAGAGACCCGTTGTTAGATTATGGGACAATTTTCAAAATCATTTAATATTACCAAAGTTTCAACCTAATTTTTCCTTTCGATAAAAGTTTAATGCTACTAATAACTTATTTATAGCTTAGTAYACAAAGAAATTTTAGCAGAATTTATCATCATTTAGATAGTGATATTGTATTTCTTGAGCTCTATTATCTTCTGTAGAAGAGTATTTTTAATACTATGGCTAACATGGCTGGACTATTTATTTTTTTAAAAAAATAATATAAAAATTCAAAAGAAATTTTCAAGTAAAATAAATTTTAAATCCAAGAATTATTTCAACTAAATAATATATGAATAGTCTCTTTAAAATAGCATCCTAAACACGATTAATATTCTTTTTAATTTCATGGCAATATAACAATCTTATCCTTTATTTTCATGTTAACAATGTACACCGAGTTGAATTTGAATAGATTTACATGATAAAGCATCTAACTTCTAACAGTTCTACTTCCTTTCAAGATAAGTTCAAATTCCTTCGTTTATGGGTTCGCAGGTAGTTGATCAAATATGGTTGAATTTGAACTCCTTTCATTATCCCCCCACCAAGAAAATTAAGAAGAAAAAAAAAATGAATTGAGAAGCACTTCAAATAAAAGTAAATCTCATCTCCTTGATCAAGTGCATAAAAGAAAAAAAAATATTCTTCTAAAAGTAATACATAATTATGCGAATTTCAATCAGAAGTCTATAAAAATTTAATTTAGCCTAGTAATTTCCCAAATAAGTAGCTTAACGTGGCTTCTCAGGAAGATGGCATATTATCAACTATCAAGACAAGTAGCAGAACCAATTCTTGATTGAACTTCTTAGTGATTAGTTTTCACATGTTCCAAACTCCCGAAGTCAAACAAGCTAGTCCAAGGTTAAGCAGAAACAGAATCCCAACTGCCATTTTGCCAATAAAAAAGCCAGGATGCCAGATTCTCAAAGCACTAGCTAAGCTGTCAGATAAGCAGAATCACAAAGCTTCATTCTTTAGAATTTCGACTAAAGAATCTACCAAATTTAGAACCAGCTAAATGCGTTCTGTCAATCCAACTTGCCTCATGAGGTCCTACTTTTAATGTTCTATTGTGCGGGTTCTAAAATGCCATGTGAATATGCGTCCTAAATTATGGACTGTGATCAGGAAGGTGTTGAAAAGTTCCTAGCGGTCAATGATTTGCCTAAGTAGATGTGACCTGCCAAGCACAACACGTCTCCCTAAAGACAAAGGTTCAAAACGGAGGCAAAGTCCTTCAAATTTCAAACTCGTTTTATAACTCAAAGGGCAGAGAAAGAGATTGATTACTGGCCTAATCTTAATTAGGTAACCCCAGATAGATTTCTAGAGACCACTCAGACAGTCAGTAGTGTCCTTGGGGCATCAGTGCGATATTATGAACTCTGAGGTTCTTCATTTGCTCTGAACATGAGGGWAAAATTGATACCTAGTTTTGTAAACCTACCATTTGTAATAATAGAGGATTTGTTGCAACAAAGGTAAAGAAAAATAGAGCATCAACATCTGCGGTCAAGAATTTAATGTTAAGAATAGGGTTAAAGCATTGTACAATGAATGTATTAGAATAGAAGAACTGAGGTTCCCCGTCCAACAATAAGTGCATCCGAGGACACCGCCTACAATGATTAATTGCAGGAAATTCTCAGCAGAGAAGTGAGATGCACTGAAAATGAAACTAGTCACTAAAACTGCTTTCTGCCAAYTCATAGTGCTTGAAAGAGAAGTCAATAGATACCCTCTGTAAACGATCTCTTCCAGTAAAGGAGTGACAACACAATAGACAAGAAAGCATGCTGCCATAGAGATTGAGTCACTTGAGAGAAGTTCGAGCAGCATTGGATTATTCACCCCCTGCACAAGTGGATAAATCTTATCATTTTACGCAAAGCTGTCTGGTCCATATTGCATGAGTTAAGCAGGCATTCAGGTGTATTCCTTCAGCTAAAATGTTCTATGTCTTATATAGCTTCAGCTATTTTCATTTTTACTTCATTAGTCTGTTGTAAAGTATGCCATGCTGAATATGATTTTAACTATCTTCAACACTTGGTACATGGCTAAAACTATTCCAGCAAAGATTTTGAAGGAAAAAGACCCATAAAAGCACAAATAAAGGGGTCAAACATTCAAGCAAGGTCAGTCAAAAAAGGACCTGCCAGGAGGTGGAAAGATAAATCAGCTAATAAGATAATACAACAACTTGTCGTCTGACTGACAGACTGTTTAACTACCATGAGACAGTCGTACTAAAATTGAACTTAGCACCTACAAATTAGCAGTGTTCATAGCAAAAACCAATGGTAATTGCATGTCTCTACCCCCCTCAATTTAGTCTAATATCATTTGATTCAGAAGAATGATTCAGAAAGGAAAAACACACAGACCTGAAATCGGTAAAAATAGAGTTACTCATCATTCTTTAGAAGCATTTGTGAGCAATTTATATTATTTAAATAAAATAGACATAATTACATGTAAAAACATAAAATTTCTGATGTAAGGCCACAGTTCTGCATACTTTCAAATCCAAATCTGTTGCGTGAATACAAGAACCATTCTCTGTATCAGGATAATGCACCACCTCATTACTCTAGTGCAATACCCTCTACTTTGATGGAACCAAAACTAATATGGAAAATTCACAAATAAGTCCAGATCTGTTCTTCGTTCTCTAATGAGTTCCTCGCTCTCTTCCTTAGCATAGTTTATGAGCAAATAAATTGTATCTTTATTTGCATATGCTACAAAGCATAGTTGTACTTGTATAGCCCTATGTTATTTTGTTCTATATGGAGAAGGAAGCTATACATCAAGCAACCAATATATTTATCCATTCAAAGAGACAAAATCATTATAGAAAAGTCAGTACAAGTAGAATAAGGAAACATAGAGGTTCAACAGACTGACCTTAGGCCCCTGTAACTGATCAGCAATGGTTGAMGTAAGAAGAACAAGGAAAACGAGAAACAAAAAACCAAGGCCTGATGCCAGCAACCAGATTCTTTCTTCAGGTAGCTCGTTTGCTTGGAAAAAGTCAAAGAGCTTAAGCTTAGGCTCTATAAGACAATTCAGCAGCAGCAAAACAGTAAGAAGCTCTACAGTTTGGAGGCCAAGGATTGAAATTGCCTGTTCTGGCAAAAAAGAAGAAAGATAAAAACATAATCCGAATCAATTTCAAATGTGATCGTTCCATGAACTTCCTTTACCATGAGTTAATTTGCTAGCTTAAGCATGATTTAGACTCGATGGTATTTGGATTAAGCTATGAACTTTCTTAATCAATATATTAATTTCATTAATAAATAAAAACCATTACTTTATAATTTTGTCCCAGCTGAAACTTCTGATTAACATAAAATGCTTCCATGCAATAAAATAACAAATTCAAATTCAAATACAGCAGATAATAGAGGTATCTACCCACAACAAAAAGAACAGAGATAAAAGTGCCAAAACACATGAATGCTACAATTACCAATACGAGGGAGAAAACCATTCGAAGCTTATTACAGGCACTGCAAATCCTATTAAAAGCAAGGAACCATTTTGGTGTAACCGGAAGCATCTTTGGTGGTGTCTCAATTATGATACATGCGAACTTATTTGCAGCTGGTCATTTTTAGACATCTTTATTGGCTTCTAGGATTCAAGGATGTCGGATTTCTCTTAATTGCAGAAGATTCAAAATGATTATAGCCTGTGAGTCAGATTTAATTCATTTATGCTTTGCTTGGAGTTCTTGAGGTTGGTAAAGAACTTTCTAGAGACAAGTGGCAACAACCACTTAAGGTTTATAAGAGGAGGAATAAGGAAGCTTCTAAAGGCCAAAACCCCCAATTCTGGCATACTTTAGACGACRGACAACTCATATGGGATTAGAGTAATGGTAGTTTCCAAGTTGTTTTGGATTTTAAGTTGTTAAGTAGTTCCCAAGTTGTTTTGGATTTTGAGTTATTAGGTAGTTTTCTAATTATTTTAGATTTCCATTAAGATTCTCTTTTCCGAATAGGTTTAGGAGTCAGTCCTATAAATAGAAAATTCTTTCTTTTCCTAATAGGTTTAGGAGTTAATCCTATAAATAAAGAGTCATCTATTACATTATGTATACTTTCCTTTACCACTAATAAAACTTCAGGTTATCCTGAATTTTCTGTTTATGCTTGCAATCAATTCCTAAGATACGAAGCGTATGGTCCTAGGTGTGATGAATTTCTTGGTGTGACACTAAGAATCAATTTTCTCAATTTTCCAATGAATTTTTTGGTTTTACTACAGTTCTCATAACATACTCCCAGCCTATCATAGTGTAGGCTTCCCTGTGGATCCTGCAGCATTTCTCTTCACCATTGCAATGGGTTTTGGCCGTTCTTCCTTGGGTTTTCCCCTGTAGTTACACAACGTATACTCATCTTTTCTGCACTCAAGGGTTTAAGAATAATCCTATTCTCATTAAAAGAAATGTATAAATGCTGGCCTTTCCATCATTTATCACCTCTCAATCATATAAATATGGACGCCCCAATAACATGTGTGTAATAGTCGTTGGAATAAAATCACATCCTATAGAATCTGTAAAGGATCCATGGGTGAGAGTCAACTTTGTAGAAGTGCTATTAATCCGAGCCACTTTGTAGGGTTCTGGATGTGGTTCCATAGGTAATTTAAGCTTGTCCGTAGAAGCTTCAAGAACGACATTCATGCAGCTTCCTCCATGAATAATCAACTTTTGAGGCACTTTCCACAACCAACTAAAGTATGGAAATACAAGTTCGCATCCAATCCTTCTTTTGTTACTTAGGTATACTAAAAATACAGATAACAACTAAAAGGTATGATGTATCCTCCTCTCCTATAAGATCATCAGCTTCAATATTTCGGAGTTCACCAAGGAACTCAGATTCATTTGTTTCATCAACTTCAGCTTCTTGTTCATCGCAAGGATCTACACCTCATGCAGATTTTTTCTTTTTGAAGCTTTGAGATCCACAACCATCACATTCATGATTCCCCTCCAACCTTCTAGTTTCTGCTATAGGAACCTGATTTTTATTATTTTGGGGTTTATGATTGGCTGAAATAGAAGTTGTTTCCCATGCATTGGAAGTAAAATTCCTAGTTGTAGCAGCCTCGCCAGCTTAAGAAGCGAACCTTCTAGCTGATGCTTTTAACTCTTTCAATCAAGTATCTTATGGGGCCTTAAAAGCACCAACTAGAAGGTTCGATTCTTAAGCTGGCGAGACTACTAGAACCATGGATTTTACTTCCAACACACAGGAAACAAATCAACTGCTATTTCATACAATAACAACACCCCCCCCAAAAAAAAAAAAAAAAAAAAAAAATCAAGTTCATATAGCAGAAACCGGAAGGTTGGAGGGGAATAATGAATGTTATGGTTGTTGATCTCAAGGACATTACATTTGCTAGTGTCCAAAAAGGAAAAATCTGCATGCAACTGTAGATCCTAGTGGGTACACACGAAGCTAAAGTTGATGAAACAAATGAATCTGAATTCCTTAGTTAACTTGGAAACATTGAAGCTGATATCTTATGGGAGGAAAGGAGGATAGATCATACATTTCAGTTGTCAGGCATCTTCTTAGTATACCTAAGCAACAAAAGAAAAGGATTGGAGGCGAACGTCTATTTTCTAGATTGTAGTTGGTTGTGGGAAAGTGCCTCAAAAGTTGATTACTGATGGAAGAAGCTGCACGAATGTCGTTTCCGAAGCTACTGTGGACAAGCTTAAACTACCTACGAAACCACATACGAAACCCTACAAAATGGCTGGGATTATCAACACTTCCATCCAATGACCAAGCATTGTTTGGTGACTCACTCATGGATCCTGTACTCATTCTATATGGTGTGATGTTATTTCAATGGCTATTACACACATTTCATGGTTATATGATCGAGAAGTCATGAATGAGGGAAAGGCTAACTAACAGTTAATTGYTTCTTTTTAATGAGAAAAGGAAGACTAGAAGGCCAATTTAAGGAAGACTAGCCAAAAACCAGGGCAGCGGTCAAGGGAAAGGCACTACAAATTCTGAACAACAACTTGAGAAGGAAGCTAAGGAAGCTGGAATCATATGCATGGTTGTGGGCTTTGCGGCTAAAGCAAGAAAAGCCTTGCAAACACAAATTCAGAGGTAATTCTTCCCAAGTTAATCAAATTACTGGCTGATTTTTGTGATATTGCACATGAAGATTTGCCGAAGGGACTGCCACCAATGTTTGATATTCGGCATGCTATTGATTTTGTACTTGGTTCATAACTTCCTAAATAACTCACTAGCTCACTGTATGAGTCCTATAGAGCATGCAGAACTCAAGAGGCAAGTTCAGGAATTACGGATAAAGGCCTGATTTGTGAAAGCTTAGGTCTTTGTGCTATTCCAGTGTACTTGCTCCTAGAAAGGATGGAACTTGGAGTATCTGCTTTGATTCTTAGGCAATCAATAAGATAACAGCTAAGTATAGGAAACCTATACCACGACTTGATGATAGAAGAGACATGATGGTGGGCTCAACTATCTATAATAAGATTGGTCTCACCAAGGGTTACTATCAGCTGGGGATTTGACCAGGAGATGAATGGAGGAAGGCTTTCAAAACAAAGGATGGACTCTGTGAGTGGCTAGTCATGCCATTCGGACTTACCAATGCTCCAAGTACATTCACAAGATTTATGACACAGTTACTTCAACCATTTGYTGGGCGATTCCTTGTGGTAYGTTTCGATGATATTCTCCTCTATAGCAAGTCTAGGGAGGAACACATAAATCATTTACAGCAAGTTTTTAGAGTATTACACCAAGAGAATCTGTACATTAACTTGAAGAAATGAAATTTTATGCGTTCTAGTGTGGTATTCTTGGGTTTTGTTGTTTCTAAAGGAATGGAGGTTGACCCAACTAAGCTACAACCTATTCTAGATTGGCCATTGCCAACAAATATGCAAGTAAGTTCGAAGTTTTCATGGATGGCTACTTTCTATAGGAGATTTATTAAAAATTTCACCGCTATAGTAGCTCCAATAACTGATTATTTGAATATGGGCAGCTTATTTGGAGTACGCCAGGAACTAAAGCTTTTGAAAACATCAGGAAAARGGATTATTGAAGCTCCAGTTCTACATTTACCTGATTTTTCTAAGATATTTGACGTAGCTTGTGATGCTTCAAATGTGGGAATTGGAGGTATACTAAACCAAGATGGGCATCCAGTTGCCTACTTTAGTGAGAAACTGAATGAGCTAAGCAAAGAATATTCAACTTATGACAAGGAGTTTTATGAACGTTTTTTAAGGAGTTTGTGTTGTATTCTAACCATGAAGCTTTGAGGCACATTAAGTCCCAAAGGAAGCAAAGTTTTTGCATTGGAAAATGGGTTTCTTTTTCACAGCAATACACCTTTGTTCTAAAGCAAAAAACTGGCCAAGAAAATAAGGTTGCTAATGCATTAAGGCAGGTGGAACATTTGCCTACTTCAATTGCTATTCATGTTCCAGGTTTTGAATTAACTAAGCGAGATTATGGAGACTGCAAAGATTTTCAGGTTAGTTATGCTGAATTAGAGGCTGGACAGAAAGCTGAAAATTCAGTTTTTCATGAAGGATACCTCTTCAGAGGACTCGACTTTGTTTGCCTAATACCTCTCCAAGGCAGCAAATGATATGGGAATTACACGGTGGAGGTGCTGCTGAACACTTCAGACATGATAAGACCATTGTTCTGGTTGAAGATCGCTTTTATTGGCCTGGCATGAAGATAAATGTCGCCAAGACTATCTCTTAATGTCATGTTTGTCAATAAGCTAAGGAGAAAAAGAAGAATACTGGCCTTCACATGCCCTTACCGATTCTGCATGCACCTTGAGAGGATTTAAGAATGGATTTTGTTCTAGGATTGCCAAAAACATTCCAAGGACATGACTGAATCTTCGTTGTGGTAATAGTCATTGAAATCAAAGCTTAAGGTACAGACCCTTATGGTTCTAGATGCGATGCCGAGGTCAATTTCGTTGTGTGATGCTAAAAAAAGCCTTCTCAAATTCCTCGTGAATCTTCCTATGAGTTTTCTGCATTTTCTGGTTTTCCTATAGTTCAGCCTACACTAGCATGGGCTTCCCTAACAAGTTTGTCCTGCATAAGAGCTAGCAGTGTGCCAACTGGAAGTCTTAGTAATATGTAGAATGCCTCCATAATCTTCTTATTCATTAGAGCCTTATTTATGAGTTCTTTTTCGAAATCCCTCATTCCAATTCATCTCCCTCCCCTTCTTCTTTGTCATGTTACTTAACACCTTTAAATCATCCTCTTCCAAACCAGAAAGACCTTCCTCAGAGGAGGCCATCCATTCTCAAGGAAAAGGTACAATGCACAGCATCAGAATCATCTGGGAATGACCGTGTTACTGTTACACATATTAACTGTGCACAACAGGGGAACAACCTTCAATTCCTCCTTTATTTGATTCGGCTAGTTTTCCTCCTGCCCTATCTTATACTTGATCCCAAATTTATCTTATAAGAAGGAAGGAGAAACAGAAGTAAACAAACCTATCACCTTCTTTCATGACTTTTCGTGCAAAACAGTAAAGACAGAAATTAAGTTTAATTTTACATCTATCATTGACATCGCCTTAGCTACTAATAAAAGCAATGCCAGACAATACAAAACATGATTAAACTGTCACCTTCTGAGATGTGATTTCTTTACCCTTGTTCTGCTGTGATAAAATTAATAGAAAATAAAACTTTTACAATTCATAAAAGGAATTTTCTTTCTAAATATTTCCCTTCTCGTTATCACATCAATCACAGGACAGAAAATGTTACTTCTGACAAAACTGCTCAATATGCATTTGCATCACCCAAAATGCTTAAAAAGGAATGCAGTCACAAACAGGACATGTATCAGAATACCGATTCAAGAACTATAGTAAAGAATATTTATAATCATGCGATGGTGTTGACAATGTTGATATTCCTAAACAGTATTTTTTCCCCTCTTTTTGCCCTTGGAATCACAAAACTGTTGGTCGAAGTGAACAAAGTTACATGCATGGGATTCCGCTTTCTAGTGCCCTGAATCATGGACATTCAAGCCCAGTAATTCCAAGACTGTATATGTATATGAGATAATAAAAGAATTCACCTTTTAAGTACAGAAAATTGTCTAGGTATGGAGGAAATTTATACTTATCTTACCACCGCAACTTGAAACATTGTTGAATACGAAACTACAAATTCAATTTTAAGCAAGGAAGCCTTAATAAATGACACAAGTATATACAGAAAGAAAAAAAATGTAGTATCATTTAAGAAATTCCAGGTGCAATAGGCCTTTGTTCAACTTGTTCTTGTTATGATTATGGGACGAAAAGAGAGCATTAAAAAAATAAAATGAAATAACGAATGATACTTTCCTTCACAGAAGTCCACAATTACTTAGCTATCGCAATGTAGAAACTCACTCACCTTAACCTGTGGCTCAAGAACGCGTTGATGTAATATGTTGGCAATCACGGACAACCCACCAAAGCTCAAAGGAACGTGCAAACTGAACACATAAAATGCTATATTACTCAATGTCTTCCCACTATCACAAGATATATCAGCCTTTAGTACTGAGAAGCCCTAAGAAAACAAATCCCAGTTAAATCTTGAGTCCTGGCCTATATGCATGCCAGATAATAAATTGTGATCAATTCGAGTACATAAGAATTCAAGTCAAGAAAGAAAGTGGAAGTACCGATTGGGAATTCTGTGATTCTTCATTTTTTATTGAGCAACACTTAAGATGAGCCAAATGACCCTTATTGCTCAAGAACAGCGAGGGCTTGAAAAGGGATTGGTGAAAATCTTTCCCAAAGTTGATAGGCATTGAAGATAAGAGAGGCCCCATGATCATACTATTAATATTTACATTCATTCTTGCTTCGAGCTTCTGGTTTCGAAGTTTCCAAGTTCTTCACCAGGTCACTCCAGAAAGATGGGATTGTACAGTAGCCAAACACAGATCCAAAGATAGGGGGCATGGATTGGAGAATTATTGTACTCACTGAGTTTGGATAAACTTTTTCTTTCGCTCCCAGATATTTTATAACTGATAAAATTATATTTCGTCTTATATTGATTTTCTATATTATCATTTGTCTTGACTCGTTAATTAAGACTAAGAAATTTTAAATTATAATTTTTTATGATATTGAGTTTTCATATAATTTTAAATCACTAATTAAATTTTACTATATAATTAAAATTATGAATATTTAATTTATTTTCAATACATTCTTTTTAAAAAAGAAATGATCTTTCCTAAAAACTATAGACTTTTTTATTCTTTATTTTTGTTCGAATAAAATTCAAAACCTTAWACTTTGAAGAGAGCAAGAAATTTGATCTGCCGGTCATTGAGGAGCAAATTTCTTGAACAGGTAGCACATTTTTGCATGCATAAACTCTCAATTCATTTCTGATAAAGTCAATTACTTGAGAGAAAAATTCAAAGTGTCATTGATCTTTGTTGACAATATATTAGCTTTTAAGGGGATCTCGATATGGTACCGAACGGGAACAGGAGTGCCAACGCATGCTATGGTAACTATAGAACCAACACTACTRAAGACATAAGAATGACATCAGTTGTCATGACAGGAATAAAGGATGAAGGAGAAACAGAAATAAACAAACAAAGTCTGGGATCATAGGATGCGAAGCACCAAAATTCAAAACCCACATATTCAGAGAACTAGGAAGGTAAGTCTTTGCTGTATCTGGCTGCTGAAGCAGGGTATGCTTCTATCTTGCAGCTCCTAACGGACAATCCCGTCGGAAATTATATTGCTCATGGAAGGCATAAAAGAACTCACCTTTTTATGCAGCAATCATTGGGAGSAACATTGATAATTTATAGTTTTGCCTTTCCCCATATACTTCCTGTTTCCTCTGTATTTTGTTTAAGCTCCAACCCATGGGTATTAAAACTTCATTTGTGCAAAGCATTTGAATATTCAACGCTATTTGCTGTGCTGCAAAGATTTATCTTATGATGCTAACACATAAAGAAGCAAAAGAAATTCTAGTTTGTATAACATGATTAGTGGATGAAATGATCAAGTACTTCTTTTTGAACGGTCAGAATTCATCTGTATATTCTAAGCACTTCTTTTTTAACTTCAGAGGTCCTAAAATTGCTACGGCAGAAGGATCGATCATCCTTTCATATAAGGTGTGAGGGGAAAAAATCCTCTGCATTTTGCGGCAGACATAGGATATGCTGAAGGGGTCAGTTTCATGCTCAACGAGTTCTATGCATTTGCTTATTCGCGTGATAAAGATTAGATTTTTCCCCGTTCACATAGCATCCAGCCGAGGTCATGTAGTTCAATTGATGCTTAAGAACAGACCAGATTCAAGGGAATTACTCACTTCACAACATCAGAATATCCTTCATGTTGCAGCTAAAAGTGGAAAATCCAAAGCATTTGATTGTATGCTCAAAATGCCAGTAACTAGGGAAGCTTATAAATGCAAGAGATGAGGATGGAAACACCCCTTCACACGTGGTTACCATTTCGTGGACACCCAAAGGTTGTGAGCACTCTGATATGGGATGAACGAGTTAGCCTTGAGCTGGAAAACAATGATGGTCAAACTGCACTAGACATTGCTGAGGAACATATGAAGGCATTTATGGCTTCATTTCAAAAGGTTTGTAGTTTAGTAGCTGCACGGTAACTAATCATCCTGTGAAAAAGTACTACATAACAAGAACCTAAAAGTTTGTATGATTAACTATCTGATTTTCCAATTGACATTTTTGTTTAGCGGTTAACATGGATGGGCTTGAGAGCTGCTGGCGCTCCAAGGGCTGCAATTACTGAAAGTTCCAGGAGCGCAAATCCTGTGCTTGGGGGATTGCCAACAACAGAAAATTGCGGAGACAAGGTCAATGTTATTCTTTTGGTTGCATCATTCGTTGCAACTGTTACGTTGGCTGCTGGTTTAACAATGCCTGGTGGCTATGGAAATTCTGAACCAGATCAAGGTATTGCAAACATGCTAGCTGAAGATAAGTTTCAAGGATTTGKTATTTTCGACTCCATGGCATTGTATAGCTCTGAAATAGTTGCTGTTACACTCATATGGGCACAATTAGGAGACGTAAGTCTCGATGCACATCGCCTCGAAATTTGCTTTGCCGTTTCTAGGAATATCACTTGCTATGATGTCATTAGCATTCATGGTGTTGGCAGGAGTATACCTCGTGGTCAGCAAACTTAATTGGCTTGCCAAGGTCGTGTTGTACGTGGTCTCAATCTCTGTCATTGTCCTCTTTCTGTTCTTCCTTCCTCTCTGCTTCTTGGGCTCGTCGAAGCATCGTAAGTTCCACTACTTCTCCTACTACCTGTTSGGCTTGATTTTATATGCACTGGGAAGCTTTGCAGAGAATGATGCTGAAGCATATTAGTATCGTACATATTTCCGGGATAACCTAACCTAATTGCACAGCACCGTAAACTTGTAAATTCCCTTAGACCAATTATTCCTTTGTAAGGAGCAAAAATCTTCAGCTGAAGTCTATCAGGTAAATCTCACAGTGATCTACCATTCAGTGGAGTAGTTAATTAGAGGATAGACTATGTTACATAGTCTAGTGTATATATGATGAATTGGGGCCTATATTCTTCCCCTGTGAAAGTCTTCCTACGGAGTCTTTGCATGCATTTTATCATATATCTCAGTGGAGCTTCTGTTAACACTTTGGATTTCCTATGAGAGACCTTCAAGAATCAAGATTAAACACTGGAAATTTGTTCACTGCATCAAAAAGGCATTCTTCCGACAAAAACAAAGTACTGTGTCTCAAAGCAGATGGCAAAAGCTGGTGACGAAAGAAAAAGAGACTTTTAAGTAGTGAACAATCGATCTTCCTTTCATCTACTTTTCAAAACTCAAAAGTATTCAAGTGATTGTGCCATATTCATCTGCTTTTGGTTTGCTGCAAAACAAGATTTAGCAATTTAAGATTGCCAGAAACAGCTTAATGAAGAAAGGTACTATAATATTTTCGTATCAGTACAAGAATTTTACTAAGACATCTTTCATACAAATAAACATTTTCGACTTCTCAAAACTATGCGCTGATTCATCTTAATACTTTTGTCCTTATCGCAAAGTTGGGTCATTTTAGAGTTATAAACTTCTGCGTTATATSCCAAGAAAATGATTAAAATTATTATATAGTTTCTTAAAGAGCAGTCTTTTATAGCCTAGGGCGCGCAACAACCTGCGGGAGGGCCGGGTCTGGGGGGACAGGAAATCCATCGAACAGTTCTACAGGGCATGGCGAACTGGGTCATAGTAGAGCTCCAAAGAAACTCAACCAATTGGGACAAAGTAGTCGAAGAAATAGTGAGAATGGAGAAAAAGATTTTCCCAAAACATGAATCTTTAGCTCGGTCCTTCGACGAAGAAGTCAAAAAAAGAAATTCTGGGTTGCTTTATTCCCAGTTGGATGCAGATGTTGCAGGCTATGTCATGTACTCATGCCCTTCTTCACTTTCTGCCTCCATTACCAAACTTGCAGGTTTTCACTTAATTTTTTCGCACCAAATTTAATTGGATCCAATTTTTTGCTTTTTTTTTTTTTTTTTTTGTGGGAGCCGGGGGCGAGGGGGAGAGGGGGGGAAGAGAGGGCGTGTTGGGGTTGGTTTCTACTGTTATTATAGATAAATATGGGATTCAGGGCTGAATTGAAGAGGATATCTCAAGAAAGAAACCAATGGAAATGGGGATTCACTTTTTGGGGAAAATTGTTCTTGTGTAGATATCTTGCTTCCAGCGTTTGATGTTAAGCTTTCTGTGTTGTATTTTGAGAAGAAGATTAATTTGAGAGTACTAATATAACTGTTTCTCGACTAGAGTGCTTTCGGATAATTTGGAGTTGGATATGATATCCATTTCGTTACATATTAGCATTTATGGTTTCAGGTTAGATATTCTGAATTTGATAGCCAAAACTCCTAATTTTGGATTTAAGCAACGTTTGGTGCTGCACCAAATGATAAACCAGGTTGAAGGTTGCCACCGGAGTAGGTGATTCTTGCTCTGTAACTCTTATACAAATTAAATTCCAAAGCTTTTTTACCAAATTTGACTTTGAAATTATTTGAGATTAGGTTAATGATTAGCATCCGCAGAAACTGAATGCAATTCAAGAGAGTCAGTTCTAGTCAAACCATAAATGAGAACTCGGACATCTAAAAATTCGTCCACTTCTTTTGGGAGAATATGATCGAATATCCGATTTCATGAAGTACAGAAGTCGAATCTACTCTCAGGTCTAACAAAAGAACTATCTATGATGCTAGAAAAGCTTTCCAAGTTTGAGTTTTAGYTCAATTGCCTGTTTTTGGCATTACAACTTTAAAATTATCTTTTGGTATGTCGTCCGACAAACTTGTGCTAGTGCTGATCTTATTTTGAATGCATTATTCTTTCTGATTGTTTGCCAATATACCTCTTTGTTGACTATTTCGAGTTTTCAACATGAACTAGCCCCGTTTTATTGTGGTTCTCTTGGATGTTATTTGTATGATCTGCATTGTATTTAAAAAGAAAAAAAGAAAAAAGATTATCAAATGAGTTTGACTTCTCATTCAAATTTTTGTTGTTGAAACACAAAACAGTGAAGGAAAATAACAGAAGGCAAGGTCTTGGAGAAGCATTGTTGGAAGCAGCAATTGACAAATGCAGAACAAGAAACATCCAGCGAATATCACTTCATGTTGATCCAGAAAGAACAGCAGCTATGAATCTCTACAAGAAACTAGGATTCAAAGTGGATGTTCTTGTAGAGGGTTATTACTCTCAAAATAGAAATGCTTATAGAATGTACATTGATGTTAACACAGATTAGATCCCTATACGTGCTATGCATGTAGTATAACTTATCAAAGTTATATTGTAACATAAAAACTTTTTGATTACTATAGTTATTTATAGTTTTCATTTTAAAGTTACGCAGATTAATGATTCTCCCTTTTTTTCTCATCATTTACTATGATAGTGGTTAAACTTTGCTGTCTGCTTGTTTTCCCTCGCATGTTTCAGGACCTTCCAATTCCATCGAATGTTGCACTACTTCCGCTATTCTGATCTTCTTCCCGCTGCTTCTTCTTCTCCATATCTGCTCAGAAATCATATTGCTTCTCTTCTTGGTGATACTCAGCTGGCAAGTGAGGGTCTCTAATTAATGTCTTTTGATCCTCTTTACTTTCTTCTATGCTCTGTTTATGATATTTTTTTATAAAAAGAAGGAAAATCTTGAAATGCATTTTATCTGCATGATGGCTATGAKGACAGGCAATTATACGATTAGTGATTATAAATGCATAGTTAGGTCTCAAAATTCATTGTGATTTTTAATGTCAAATTTTAACACTTATGCTGAGATGTTTATTTTTGTGATATTTTAATCCTTGTTGTTTGCATTATAGACTATAAATAGGTTTTTGATCTTTAATCCTTTGCATGAGACTAAGGTGTTTTGAGTTGCAAAAGTGTGATTGTGGAAGTTGATACCTCAGATTTCATGTTTATATGAAGTTTTACATCAAATTGCTTTCTTGTTCAATTTAGAGTTGTTTCAATTACCTCATTTGAGATTTTGATGGTGATTGTATTTATTTTGCTTGYGGATACTTTAGTCAAATTGTGCTATTATCCTGTAGTTTTAGTTATGAAATACATTCACAATTGAGATTTAATTATGTTGTTGAATGTTTATGCATTGAAGACAGCTTTGGTATCTGTTGTTTGAAGGCTGATGTTCATATTTAACTATTTCTGTTTGTTTTTTTCTCCTCCTTTCAAGATCGCTTACAAAGTGAACTAAATTCTCATTGGTGTTGAGATGAAAGAATAAAGCAGCAAGCATGCATCACTGGGTCTCAAAGCAGGCTGGGTTTTACTCTTGATGTTTCTGAATTCTGATTCTTCTGGGACCCTTACGGCTGTACTTCTGATTCTTTTCCTGAASCAATGTGTTCTTTATGCTATCCTTGTGACTATCCTGCTCCACTATGTATCTTATATGTTATTTGAAAGAATCCTTTACACATTAGTAGTCCTATTTTATCATAATTGGTGCATTCTTTCTGTATAATTTAATTTCTGTTATCATTCTCATTATTATTAGTATTATTGGTCATGCCATGAAACACCACTCGACTAGTATTGACAGATAAAATTAGCAAATTAAAGAACATGAAATTCTTCCTATACATTCAGTAACGAACAATATGAACAATAATCATGATGTATTAGTTTCCTGTTCTTCTAAAGCTGTTTCTTTACATAAAGGGCAGATGTTCTTCCGAACCAGCCATGTCTTTATACATTCTGAATGGTACTCATGTGTACATTTTAGTATTCCTAGCGTCTCATTGTCTTCATACTGCGGCTGACATATAACGCATATCTCAGCTTCATCTGCACGACTATTTTCTTCCAACTTACCTTCTTGTACATAGATTCTGCTTTTGAGATTCTTCAAGATGGTATCCTCCAGCAATCTCTCATTAACTTCATCCTGGGGATTCGTTATATACACATTTACTCCCCTAATATTCAAGGGTCCAAAGATGACAGATTCATCATACTCAATATCTGGCTGGATTTCTATTTGATCATCTGGATGCATACCTTCCCCAGGTGATTCATATTCTGTATCATCTTCGGATTCCTCCATTTCATCTCCTGAAGTTAACCGAGAATCATCCATCTGACCGTCTTCCCAACCTTGGGAGTTTTCTGTTCTATCTTCTGAAGCCAAATCGTCCAAAAAAAATTTCCTCTGTTATGCGGTTTTCTTCGTCTCTTAAAACCTCCCAAGGTACATAGCCATTGTGTTGGCACAAGTACTCCCAGTTTATAGGACCCTGCTGAAGCCAAGTTCCACTGCCATGATAGGAAACTTGATGATAGAAAGGAAAACTGACATTCTGAATATTGTAACCTCGAAGAACTTGCTGAAGAAGTTGGCAGTAATTCAACAAAACATGTTGCCAAGGAACGTTAAAAAAGCCATAATGTTGAACCTGTGGGATCCCGATCCCAATCCCATAACCACAATAACGGGCATTAAGAAGAAGAGGGTGGTAATTATGGAAGCCATGTTGTAGCAGAGGGCCTTGATGCTGATCAATATTGGGAATCTGGGCATGAAAGTACAGATTACTATTTCTGTAATCCATGATGGTTGTTGGATGAACTGAAAACGGGTAATTATTGGATTCGTATTTCGCTTCTAATATCAACTTTTGATAATTCTCGATTTCGAAAACATATTTTGAGATCACTTTTTTCAGTATGGAACTCTGAAAATACTCACAAACCACTTTCAACCTCGTCACTTAACCAAAAAAATAATTGGCAGGTCCATATATTCTCCTTTGCATACATTGCAATCTCTGAGCAGTTTCAACAAAAATGGTTCTTTCCTATTTATAGATTTTCAAGGGCGGTAATAGGCAACAGATAGGATATCACCTTAAGAACCATCCAAATAAAGCCTTAGCCCTGAAGCTGACCTACTAGATTGGAACACGTCTTTGCCCACAATGCATTTTTCATCATTATCCAAGTCTTCGCATCGGCAGTACCAATGTAATCCGAACAAGTTAACCTTAGATGAGGCTAGTTTTTTTTCTCTTCTAAAACCGCCTTTAAACCTAAACCGGTCTTTGTCTCTTCTAAAACCGCCTCAAAAGGAMCTTTGAAAACAGTAAATTATTTATTTAATCAAAATACACAGAATTCGGTTTTAGAAGAGACAAAGGAATTTGAGAACAGTAATTATTTATTTACTCAAAGTTATTAATTAGAAGAGTAATTCATCTATAATTTATAACATATAATATATTAAAATATCACAACTGATGAGAATCTTTCTTTTCCTCATAAAAGGATTCATATTATATAAATATGAAATAACTTTACATAGAAAAATCATATCACAATAAAATACTGATTACTTAGTAATTTCTCATGAAAAGCTTGGCATATTTTCATTGCCTTTCATGAAGAATCTTCCAAAATTGTCTAAGTCGTACACAAAACAGTTGGTGTTCTAAAATTGCCTATCCGAGTCGAATATTTTAATCATTGTGAGCTATATTTTTTCACATAATGAGGCCTGAACTCTGACTAGCTAATCTCTTGATCGACTCGTCAGATCCACATCAACCTGTTTTTATATGTAGAATAATTGAGTTAGCTTAATTAAGCCATCGGTRAAGTGTACTATTCAACCAACTAACAAGATATGAATGAATCTTTGAATATCGGCTAAGAATGTAAAAGTGAGATGCAAACTAAAACATGCAAAGAAAATGAAACAAAATAGATTAACCTAACACAAGATAGTGTACAGAAAAGYGGCAAAGGCAAATTATAAACAATTAAACAAAAACTAATTTCAGCTGAAAGACTCGGCAGAATTAACAAATGAAATCCAAACTCTATGAATACCTAAACACAACAGCAAAAGCAAACTTATATTATGGTTGAGAAAGTAAGCAAATAAATAAATGTAAGTTAAATAAAACAACATATTCGACTAAGGCTAAGAAACTACAACTAGGTAAAGCGAGTAAGAAAGGTGGATAACTAAAGCTGTTTAATAAAAATACACTAAAGAAAACAGTAAGAAAGCAAATTAAAAGCTAAAAAGACTTAAGAAATAATGAAATAATAACATCAAACATCATTAAATGCAAAAAAACATAACATCACTGAGCGACATAGTAAAGAGCTAAAAAAATAAGCAGAAAATTACTCATAAAGCTAGCTAAACATTACTAAAACATAACTTAAAGATGTAAAATGAATATAATATGCTTGATTTCTGGATTGATGCAGATGTCTTTGTGTAGTTTCATTTTCTCTTATTTATACTTGGCTAAGATATTCTTGCTGATTTTGGAGTCGAAGGAAATTGAGACCACTAGCCTATTTTTCACCTTCTGCATATCCTTCCAGCCTACATTCCCTTTCTTCAGCTGGGTAGCAGTACGTGTTCTGAATTTTTCGGTCATGTGGTTCTATCCTGTTCAGTTGATAGTCGATGTCTGTTGCTTCTATTCCTCTGTTGCTTCGACTATTCATCCTTGCTCAGCAGTTAATTCATGGCTTTGCTGCATTTTTAGCCGTTTGATTTTTAGCAATGCAACTTCTTGAAGTCATTTTGTTGCGTCCCCTGTTATTTATTCCTTAGCCATTTATATTGGCTATTTTTGGGTGTCAACAAAAATAAAGTAAAGGTTGGGGGACAAAAATTATCCTTGAAAAGTCTGGCATTATGATCATTCAAAATGCCATGAACGGTCTGGCGAAATATCAAGCTCCATTGGTGCAGTTTCTCACGTAAGTTCTTTTGACAAATACTCATTAATATCTAAGCTATTAGTTCTATTGCCTTTTAGAAATCACCCCARCCGACAATCAACAAAATTTTATGTCATATCCTTCGGACCTCTGTGTAATACTGAAGGGCATGCAAAGTAGATTCCCTTAGGAGACCATATCGATTAAACATAGGAGAAGGAATAATGCTACGGGATCAAATCAAGTTCCTAGTCTTCAAGCGATCATTTGCAGCAAGCCATAAGTCCTGAGATTGTCTCACTGGTCCAAGAAATTTCTATACTTTTTCCAAGGATAGTCTAGCATTTTGATGTTTTTTGAACTCAATGATTCATAGACAAAACTAACTGTGAAATTACCATTGACAGTTTTGGTCTATCGAACACTATCTCTCCCCCCTCTCAATTGAAACAAATTAAGCTTACTAAGAATGTGATATGGTAGATATTCTTCAAGAACAACCTGCCGCCACCAACTAGGAACATATACAATAGACTCAAGTATCGCCCGTGTGCAATAAGCTATTAGGGGCTCTTCCATAATCCATTTGTCTAACTAGAAATAAGTAGACTTTCCATTGTAAACTTCCCATTGGAGATTCGGTTGCAATATTATATTATCCAAAAGGATTGCTCGTCCAGTGGAGGAAATTATTAGATCTAATCAGTTTTCCTGCTAATTTAGGCAACTCACCATATTAGTAACCAAAACACTAATCCACAGATTGTTCGACTCACTGAAAAAGGGCCAAGCTTCAAATAGCCAGACCCCCTCTACAATAGGCTGACAAACCTTTTGTTCTGGGCCCTCTATCCCATTCAGCAATGAGTGGGCTCTGCTCTCTTTCTGCAACTTTATTTCCTTAAGTTTAGTTGTTCATCTTATAACAATCTGTTGATTTGTAAAGAATCATGTTGTCATGTTTTGGTAAGGCGGAGATAACAGGAATGGCTTGAATTTTTTAGTCATAAGATTGAAATGAAGTCACATAAAGTTTACTAATTCTCATTTCATGAATGGAAAAAAATATTCATAATGACACTCCAACTAACCAATTAACAAATAAGTCTAAATATGAAGACTAGGAAAACTGTTAGGTCTTTTATTCTCTAATTCATATCACTTCAGTAAATATTAGTCCCTAAATGGACCCCCATACTCGATCCTACAATTGACTATTCCTCCATCGTAGCCCTTGCACCTTGCACGAACTCACCCCATCGATGCTCAATGTATGTTAGCTCTCAATGCTCCAACCTGCCTCATGAGTTCCTCCTCTTGTGTTTCTAGATCCCCGATCATTCTTCTTAACCCTTGCCTTTCGCCTTCCAATTGTCTAATCACCCCTCTTAATTGCCTAGACTCCTACCTTGCTCGTCTATTCATCTATTCAAGTTGAATGCGAGTTCCATCAGATTCCTCCAAGTAGCAGGCGTAGTTCATCTGGTCTTTGAGCAGTTGTTCATTCTGGGTCTCAAGAGCGTCCATCCTTCTTAATAACCTTAAGTACTCTACAAGGGGAACTATATCTAATGGTAAGAAAGTGAGTTATAAGTAGCACATCAACTCAGTTAGTAAGTAAGTCGATGATAGTAGTAACACAGTCATCGTTGTACGATTAATTTATAAGTTACGACCCCATCAATACCCCTCTATCTTTCCCATTCTAAGTGCTTCAAGTCCCAAATCTRCCTCCAAAAGGTTCAAAAACCTAAGCTTTGATACCATTAAATGTCACCCCCYGAATTGGGTCTAAGCCCGTATCTAAGAGTTGGCACAACTGTATTCTCCAAGGTTTTTGTTAAAGAATACAAGTCCTCCTTACAAATCCAGCTTTCTAATACTTTGAGTCCAACAACAAAACTAAAATGAATACCCTTTATTTCCCATAGAATTGCAATGAATTGCAGAGTGCCAACAAATTCAYAGTAAGGGAGTTGAAAATCAACATTATCAACACAAACCATCTTTTTTCAACTTATTTACTTAAAATCGAATCAGAATTAGGGACAAATATCGCACTAAGTGTATGGGTCAGATCTTGGATTCAAGCATATTAGTACTCCCACTAGGGTGGCTAGACAGATAAAAATTGTAGCTTTTTATCCATGGTAGATGGATAATTAGATGTAATTAGAACATGTTCCCCCAAGATTCAGATTCGACTTTGTCCCCAAGTAGACAGTTTTATACATTCAAATCACCACATAAACCACTTTAACAAAGAACTACACATGTTCAATCCATATGTATACGAAAATAATCAATCAATTTTTGAGAAAATCATATAAAGGTTCCTATTTCACTTATCTTAGGACAATTCACTAAATCTCTAACTTAGGTAGTCTCTCTCTACGTCTGGCATGGTTTCAAATGACAATCATCCCACACACTCGAATTCTGATGCCAATTATTTGCCTTCTAATGTCCAAAGTTTAAAGGCATGAGAAAAGAAAAAAGAATTATATACTAACACTAATAAAATCGTAAAATGAATCCTAAAATAAGCTTATAAAATATTTATCTGTTAATATTCATATATTAATTTATTTATTAACTAACCCTTCTCTTTTTTTATTATTTATTATTAATAACGAAAATCTCTATCCTACCACAAAAGTCACGGGTATTACATAGTCTTCTTCATGGTATCAGCTTGTGCCCAGGGTGCGTTACCAAACAATAGTAAATCATACACGAAGAAAATATGGGACAATTTCTCATATTAGACTTTGATATAGGTAGAGCTTTCCATAAGCAGAATTGTTCAAACTACCAATCTTTTGTCCCAAAATATCCATACGCAGCACAAAAAAGGTAAGGGATAATGGATCCCCTTGTCTTAAACCTCTCTAAGGATAAATCTATTGTAGTCTATTCTCATTCCAAATAATAGACAATTTGGCAAAAGTAACACAAAACATGACTAAAGTAAGAATATTATGATTGAAACTCACAAATCAAGATTTTATTCAAAAAATCCCAACTAACTCTATTGTAAGCCTTCTCAAGACCCACCTTTAGTGCCATAAAGCTAGTCTTGCCTCTCTTTTGGTGCATAGAAAATGAGGCTTGTTGAGCTAATATGATATTATTTGCTGCTTGTCTACCGGGAATAAAGCTGCATTGCTCCTCCCCCACTAGTTGAGACATTTTACATTTCATTTTACCTACTATGATTCGAGATTTGTTCRAAGGTATYCAATGTACTGTGACCTCCCTTATGTATAATTGACAAGCTATATTCGAATTTCAATGTCTATGGTTTCATTTTTTGGTACATATATATAGTTTATCAACCAAAAGAAGAAAAGGAAAACATTCTCTTTTTACAAACATAAGCACAAATAGGTAGGATATATTGAATGGAGTCGTCGAACAAATTTATAAGAACTTGRTAATTTCGTGTCACTATAGCCTATCATACAATATTCCATCACGAAACAGGTTTTGAGGCTTAAGATACCAAATTATTATATTCTCTTGCTCTAGAATATTTCTAGCCAAAAGTTGACATGATATTGGTTTTGCCACACATAGGAAAATTTACTTCATAATAATCATATGCTATTTATTGTTAATACAAGATTTCTAAGTTTTTCTTATAGAATTAGAGTACGAATTTTTCATTGTTGTTACATGAGTCATTTCTTCCCTGAAGAGGATGACAAGAATCATTCCAATCATTCCTATCAAGAGTTTCTCTTTGCAATATCCTTAAACCAAATGGAGTCAGACATATCCTTGAAAATTGTCATCCTCTTCAGTGAGAAATGACCTTTGTACCAACAACGGGAAATTCGTACTTTAGTTCTATAAAAAAAAATTAAAAATCATTAGAACTCTTGTATTAAAAGTTAATAACACATATCCATGTATTTCACAATATTATGATTATTATGAAACAAATTTTCTTATGTTTACTCGGAAGCAAGAGAATGAAATAATTTGGTATCCTAAGCCTCAAAATCTGTTTGGTACCTCTCTCTACTCTAATAAGGTGTTAGACAATCCATCACTTACACAACATAATTGAGAGTCTGGAGAGGGAACACCAATTTGTATAAGTGATTTTTAGTTAAAGATGAAAATGAAAATAATATTCTTGCTTTCTGGATTCATTGAGGTGTCTTTATCTTCTTTTATCTTCTCTTATTTAYACTTGGCTGAGATGCTCTTACTGCCTTGGTACCAAAGGAAGCTAAGACCACTAACTCATTTTCCTCCTTATGCGTCCTTCTCGACCCACGCCCCCTTTCTTCGGCTSGCAAGCAACACATTTCTTGCTTTCTTCGGCTAGATGGTTCTATTTTGTTCAGTGAATAGTCGATTCGCCTGTTACTTTTGTTGTTTCGACTATACCTCTTTGCTCGACTGCTGATCCTCGATTTTTTCTTGTCTCCTAAGTTTTTACCTGTCTTGATCCTTAGCCATACAACTCCTTGAAGCCATCCTGTTGTGCCAACCATTGCTTCTTCCTTAGCTGTCTGCATCGGTTATTTTTAATGTTAACAATATTAAAAACAACGTAAAAAATAGTATTTGGTAGAGTTGATAAACAATTAGAGAAAGTACCTCTAATTGCTTCTACGAAAAACTACAAAACTAAGTTGTTACAGAAAGCAGTCATGGGAGATTGTAAAGAAAGTATGAGCCTATTCTGTGGTACGCAAAAATACACTAATAATTTAATCATTAATACAAAATCATTTTTATAAATATATATATATTACTAAATAATAATCAACTTTTACCGATAACATTTTTACTTGCAATACAACACATCCATCGACTGTGCTCTTGTACACCATAAACGCAAATGGAGCATTATGGTCAACTCATAAACGCTTTATCATGGGAAGGAAAAAAATAAATGGTGCTACCAATTCTACATAATAACTAAAATGATTAAATTATGTTGCTGCCCAGGATCGAACTGAGGACCTTCTGCGTGTAAAGCAGACGTGATAACCACTACACCACAGCAACGCTTTCGGTGGGTGAACTTACTTATAATTAGTAATACAAACCGACGAGCAGGTGTCTCCTTTAATGGCCTTAGCTTAATTTCCGGAGGCGTAGCCAAAATCAAATTACCTTCTGTTACAAATTTTCTATAGATTATTTTTTCTTCAAGAAAAAAAATTTTGTTTGGAGGTTCTTGAACTCATCTGTGAATTCAATTTGGAGTTTTAGCTTAACCCTAACTCTGATTTGATATAGGGGTTAGGGTTTGGCGAATTTGTTGGTAACGGAATTGTGATTTGGGGGGTGGCATCTTAGAGAAGCGTCTGCAATGGGGAGAATGGTGAGGAGTTGTCTGCAGTCGTTGCTGAAGGTGGTTAATTCTTTGATTGGAATGGCGGGAATGGCAATGATTTTATACTCCCTTTGGATGTTTAGGGTTTGGCAAAGGCGCATGGAACCTCCTCTTCTTGATGCCCCTCTCCCTTGGTAATTCCTCTCATAATTCTCTCTCTCTGTCTGTTTGTATGCATGTATATGTGCTTCTGCATATTCTCGTGTCAAGGTGTGCTTATAGATTTTTGGGGAAGAGAGATTTCTGAATTTGTAACTTGAAATTCACATGAAAGTTGGGTACTTTATTGATGAACGGTGGTGGGGCAATCTTTCTTTTCTAAAAGACTTCATTTTTTCCTTTCTTTTTGTTTTTAACTTTTAATTCTCATTTATTCTACCCATAGTTCTCTGATCTTCGGCCATTGGTGGCATGTGACTAGTAACTTGCAAGTGCAACTTCAACTGTTATCTCTCTGTCTCTCTGGCTTTGACTTTTTGGTGGTTGTGTGGCGTATGAAAATGAAATGCTTCAAATGCCTTGTATGTTGTGAGAAACATGACCAATGTATAGAGMGGGAGTAGGATTTTCTTATCATTCAATTTTTCCTTGGTTGAAATGGCTCTTATTTGAGCTGCGTAGACATGGGATTTTTCTGTTGGCTCTGTACTTTTGTGATAGCCCTCATAATTACATGCTTTTATGCAACTTCTGTGGGTTTTACGACTTATAAAATCTGGTTTTCACTTGTGATTCTTAACAAATGCTGGACTTATTGGCCTTTCATGTTATTTGAAGGGAAAAAAATGAAAGAAAGAAAAAGATAATGACATGTTAATTATCTTAGCAATATCTTACTCATTCTTTCCGGATGACTATTGTGCCACTGTGCTAATAATCCTGAGAATAATTTCTTTTTCTAACTGCAGGTTCATATACAGCTTTCTTGGCATCGGTGTGGCCTTATGTGTTATCACGTGCTCAGGTCATATTGCTGCTGAGACTGCGAATGGTTTCTGTCTTTGTTTTGTATCCTTCCAACAAACTATTTTTAACACTGATTATTACTCAGATTGCTTMTGCTTCCTCTCTGTGCAAATAGAGAAAAAGTGGGGAAAATTTGCTTACAACCAGTTCTTACTGTAGATTTACTAATTAATATCCTTACAGTATACATACGGAGACCATCTATATATTTACACTTGCAATATAGTTTTTATTGCTACACTGGATGCAAATGAGATGTTGGCTTCTGAGGAAGGGTTGTGTTTTTCACTAACGGCCTCCACATTCCGGCTTTTGTTAGTGTTAGAGCAACATCAATGTTTCTGTGTGCTTGTGTGAACGTTATCTTTGCAAGCCAACGATAGAAACTTTATTTGGTTTTGGTGTGTGRTGGACTTAAACTCAGTGCATTCTGAAGGTTATCACTCAGTAAAGTGGACTTGGGCTACATAACACTTGTGCAGCCAAATACAAGTTAAGGGATCAGTAGCATGGTGAAAAAAGATGGAATTCAAAAGGTTCAAGCCCTAACTAAGCTTCAGATTGGGACTTGGCAATTGTCACCTTTAATTGCAGCTACTATTTCCTCAAGTAAATTTGAAGATAGAATCAACAAGACACTACTTTCAGCTACAATGCTTATTGCAATTTTATGAAAATTTTCATTCACTTAGTTTTGAAAATAGTAATTCCTGATTATGTAAATTATGCTGGATGAAATTTTCAGTTCCTGCAAGTAGGGAATTCAAGTTCATCTCATGGAAATATTTGAAAAAGATTTATTCGAGCTGATTGTGTATGTATGTCTTAAGACATATGAAGCTTCTTGTGGGATCTAAAAATCACATTCCTTTACACTTTACTGAAACAAATCTACTATGTGTGTTGTTGGGAAATTTTGCAATATGAGGAATTTCTGGCCATTTAACTTTTAAGAATTCACAGTGACCTCATGGAGCACTATGTAGTTGGGCAAAAGAACATGCAAACTTGACTCACTGACCTTAACTTCAAGTAGTACATGTTAGTTGTCGTTTTGCTTCTTATGGTAGAAGGTGCAGTAACTGTCGATGTGATACTAAATCGGAACTGGGAGGAGGTAAAAACCTACTCCACCCTTGATTCCACATTCAATGAGAATGAAAAACTAAATGTTTGTTGGCTTTGGTGTTACTGACTTTTCTTTTGACTGGATGTCAGGACTTTCCAGATGACCCAACAGGGAATTTTGATGAGTTCAAGGATTTTGTGAAAGAAAACTATGAAATTTGCAAATGGATTGGCTTGGTTGTAGTTGCTGTACAGGTCTCTCTCTCTCTCTCCAGGCAGACTTATTGATACAGTTTACTGTTCTTTTGGTCAGACATGATTGAGTACTTCCACATTACTATCATGTTTTTTCTGCAATATATGCCTGCATTAATATGCACATGCATGAATATGGTTGGGTTATATTTGTTGGAATTCTTGTTTTCCTATGTAAGAAAGGTTCCATTGTCTCTGTGTTTTTTGCTTGGCCTATGATGAAGGATTGTAGGTGCTGCCAATTCATGCATATTCGACCTTGGTTGTTTGAAATACTCATTCAAAGAGAATGCAATTTATTTGCTTTTAATAGGTGGGAACTTTAGATCTCATAGTGCAATTGGCAATTTGAACTGTTAGTTTCAAATTAACAGGTGAGAGCTGTAGTTCCCATGGTGCAATTTCTGGTTTATGTGTGTTTCTGATCCATACTGTTAACCTGAAAACAGTGTCAAATGATATATATGTTGTTTCTTTTTGGTTTTGGATTTGTGCATACTTGCTTTCAACTCCTTATTGTTTGTTTCCTAAGGAGCCTCCCTTCTTCACTGAACTTACTGGTTATTTTTTGTAGGGTGTGAGTATACTGTTGGCAATGATTCTTAGGGCTTTGGGACCACATCCCGAGAGATACTATGATAGTGATGATGATTATACTCCAGATAGAGTTCCACTCTTGAGGCATTATGTCCCTCCACCTTATGCTGTTACTGACCCTCACCAAGCTTCAAAGAATGATTCTTGGAATATAAGGATTAACAGTAAGGTAGGCGCCAATAAACTGTTATTACTTGGAATATCGAAACTCCCTTTTCTGGGGTTTGGGATGAAAATCKAGGTGCCATTTTGCAGATATGGGTTAATTATATATCATTATATGCATGCATACATATGCTTTATACTATGTTCAGCTTGGATAGAAAATCTGTCTCTGGAATTTCAGAGTAGTGTTTGTACCTGTATATCTTCTTGGTTTTGACACTAGAACTTTTCAACAATTTGGTTTTAATCTTACATGATTATTTGCTAAGTCTGTAAGGGAAAGATCCTACATTTTTTCCCTTTTTTCCTTCTCCTGGTTGGTATGGTGGCCTGCCTGCTATGTTGGTGAGCTGCTGCGACCTGAAACTTATTGCAGAATTTTCTCTTTGCCTTTGATCCATCTCCAACTTGCTCCTGTATCAAAACTGTCCTTTCTATAATTTATTGTGCATAAATTTTCCAGTTACTCTACCATCCACTGTAGCAAAAATGTGCTGATCTTTGAAATTCTGGCTTTTTATTCTTTTGTAGCACGCCAGTTTTTGGTCTTATACTTGTCCTTTAGGTTCAGTACGTATTTATCTTAGGCAAATATTATACAACTAAGGCTACTTTTTTTTTTAAAATGCAAGTAGCACCCTTGTATTGGCTTACTATTGAAAGTTTGAAATCTCTGTTCGTTTGATCTTTTGTTTCAAGGCTGTGCTTATTCTCCTTTAAAGGGCACTGGTATATCATATTGATAACGGTSTKCTCTTAACTTTGTTTTCCCTTTAAATTCTCAGGTGAATAGGTAGATCCTCACTGTGGACGACCGTTACAAGCATGGCCACGAGGAGTTTGATCTCCACAAGCACATCTAGAAAGAAGTTTTGAGGTTGGAAGGTGTATTATTCCATGCAAATACTGTATATTTCCAGAACATAGTACCAAGTTGTTGTATTCTGTGCAGTTGATATGCATCTACAGAATGAGGTTGAACAATTAGCTATGTCTAGAGAAAAGAAGGTGAACTAAGAAATGGAGACAATTTACACCTCTACTTGTTGGACGCGGAACGCCTAGGAAGTGATGTTTTCTGGCTAGTTTCCTTACTAGCTTTTCAGAAAGAACATTCAAAGTCTTTGTTTTATATTGTTTGTACTTTAAAAGGYGTAATAGCGATTACTTAAATCGTTCCTACTATATTCGGCTCAGGTTCATGTAATTCAGGATGTGCATTACATGATATGTTACTTGTACTTTTTTTTACCTTGAAACGACAGAGGGAGATGTTCTTCCTGTTTTCGTTATGCTGAATTTCTACTTTTGTCTTTCGACCGAAATGTCAGCTACCGTAATGAGTTTTAGACCGTCCGCAGGATACGGGAGATGTTCAAGGGTTTATGATGGTTCTGGGGAATTATCTTTAAATCTCAGAACCGGACCCGACCTGGTCACATTTAATGTTACATAAAGTTCGGGTCTGAGTTGGGATGGATTGTTCTGAACCTTTTAGACTCGGACCCGATCATAAATTGAGAGAGACTAAATTTCTCTTCGGCTATTTTATTAAATTTATAAAATTAATATTTAAATATTTATATAAAATAATATAAGAACATTTGATATAAAAAATATCCAACGCATCTTATACTAATTATGTAAAATTATTTAAATCACCAGATCAATTAAAATCTAATGATAATTTCCTATTTATAGAAATTCTAAAACTTAAGAATAGTTATTAATTGTTACTTGTATCATAATATAAGGGTTGTGACTAATTATTGGCAAATGTTCAGTTGTTTTAGATTTTAATAATAAATTGATTTACTCTTTGTTAGTAGTAATGGCTTGATGGATTTTCTTAGTTGTATTGTAACGTTTCGTTGCTTAAAAAGACTGAAAGAAAGTCTCTGACACGGTACACCACGCCCGAGACTCAGACCCTATATGGTGGGATCTGGGTCGGGTAATTGTATACTCGTAAGAAAGGATACAAGTTTTAATACATGTAATTCACAAAACTGAATTTATGTAAGTATTTTCATCTTAATATAACAAATGCCCTCTAAAACTTCTAAGTTCTTGTGAATTGGGTACTCTTGGAAAAAGATACAATGGATAGCCGTAAATTCTATAATCTCTATTTAGATATTTAGAATTTAATTTACAAGTATATTCATTAAAAATAGTCAAAATATTTTYATGTCAAATTCTAAATTGAAAGTGTTTTTAAATTTTTTATTTTCATACAATTTTTAAGAATGACAAACCAAATGCGTATTTAACAAATTTGAAAACAGAAAACTAAAAATATTTTTAAAAATAAAAACTTCAAATGAAATGCAAAGAGAATGCAGACTAAGCTATTATACCTTCAAAGAAGATACACTGTTTTATCTATATATGTAAGAAAATTTTTGCAGGCATAAAGGATATGCTAAAAACACCCTGGCTGGAGATCTCGACACACTTCTAAAGTAGCATGGGATTAAAAGGCAAAGACAAAGATAAAGAAGCCACCAAGATCAGGTTCTGCTCAAACTTTTTGCATGTAACTGCTTTGATATCATCTTTCAAAAAGCATTGAAAAAGTGCAAATTTTCATGGAAGTCACCCATGCTTTGGCTCTTTGAATGGGAATCTCTTTTGCAGGTTTTTGTTAGTTCAATGTTATTAATATTAAAACCCCCGATTGTCCACTTCCACTACCAATTTACTGATACTTTATCAAAGATTAAAGGTCTTGAGATTGCTTTGTTTTGTTGTTCAGGTGGACTCTGCACATTGTGAACCTAAAAAGCATCAAATAAATAGTTCATGTGGCTATTCCTGATTGGCTAAGCATTAGTTAAAAGCCTTAATAGTACCCTTAATCACGAGGTACAACTCAAATTAGGAATCTTTGTGCTGATTCTTCTTTTCTGAAGTTCTGTTAGGTTTGTTTTTAACTTCAATTATTGTCTAAATTACCTTGCAACTATTAATGCTCCTGTCTTCACTCCTTATTCCTTTTTTAATAAAACTCTCAATTGAAATGTTAAGAGTCGAAATCTTGATATTTTTCAATGATCGAATTATTATCTTAAAATGTGACTATGACTATTGATCTACATATATATTAGCATGCATGTTGAAGAATCTTTTAAGGAATTTAAAACTCAAGGCACGAGCAGAAGAAAAGAGTTGAACAGATGATACTTGGAGCTAATTTGCAATGCCGACCTGAGGTCACATGGCTTCCTGCAATGGTTGACCAAAAGCGTTGCTAACTAGTGAAGTCTGTACTTGTTTAGTAGCAACACCCGTCAAAGTTCTCAGGCTTGGAGTGTTCACATGAATCCAGGACAAATGGAAGGAACCCTGCCCATAACCATGCCGGAGAAACCTCTTAACTTTGTTTATTTTGACCACAAATTTTCAAAAGTCAATTAAGTTTGTGTTGAGTTTGACCAAGCTCATCAACTCGATTGTTTAAAATTAGTTGCTTAAGGAGGAGGTAAATCCACACCTTAATTAATAATTCTATGATTTTATCATTAATACCCTTTTAATTATTGCCATACCAATCTTTCAACTGCTATTATTTCTACGCTACCCTCTTAATCGACATATATAAATACAAGAACATTCATAAGTGCTAAGAAAAGATTTAGAAATCAAGAATGAGGTGGATGTTCATAAGGTTGCCTATAAGCTTGAACTGAATATTTTKAAGAAAACGAGGGATTTGAAGTTTTATTTTTATTTTTATTTTAGATATGATAAAAGTTATAAATTGATATGACAAATATAAAAGGATAATAATGCCCATGCAAGGAAGCTATTATTAATTAAGGGTATGAACTTACCATTTAAGGGCATAGATTAGCCCCTTCTTGTAGTTTATTATTTAGAATAAGTTATTCTTTTCATGTTGTTGGTTTGTGGCCTAACATATGGCTTGAAAACAGTCTTGATAAACGTTTTTTGAAAAATCATGGGTTGGGATTCAGAATTGCTTATGGGGTTCTACTTTGAAGACAAAAATACTGCTAATTGTTATTTATAATAATACAATTTTTTATTATTATACATAATCACTTTTTTGTAAGCATTAGTTTTTTAAAAATAAGTAGCAACAAGGGAAATCAACGTAATTGGTGGATTTAAAAAATGCGCACCATCTTACAAAACTTGTAAACAAAAATGCCTAATTTGTTTGTGCAATATTTTTTAGAGATTTTTTAATAATGTCTTTAATATATTTTATTTTTTAATAAAATTTTTTTCTGTCTTCCCTCTAAAATATAGATCAAATCTGAAGATTATCAAATACTTATCACGTTAACTTATTGCTCTCAACAACAAATATCATGTTGCTAATCTTAGTCATTATCAGGCTCATATTCCACTCAAAGTACAGTCGAAATGAGCATAAATGAAGGACGTACAATCTATTAGAAGAAACTAAATGCAAATTATTGAGCCTTACCTCATGTTCCATTCAACCAATTGAAATGGTCCACTTATTGGATGGATAAGGSGCAATCACTTGACACATTCTGCTTCATTGGTCCACAGATCATCAATATCACTCGAGACTAATTTATATGGTTATGTTTTTAAAAAAATTGTTAAAATATTTGATAAATCTTAATTGTAAATGCTTATAACTGCTGATTGGAAAAACTTTCCCTTAAAGCAAWTTTAAACTGAAACATAAGCCGGGTTAGTTTAGTAATTAAAGAAAGAGGCTGCTTTTCCTCTAACGGTTGCTGAAGTGTAAAGAGTGCTGTACTTTCAATGCAATGGTTTACCATTGTTGAAAATGGTTTCACACCTGAGATAAATGCTGGAAAACCAATCATGTTACGAAAGTCTGTCCGTTCATATTTTCACGTAAATGAATACTAGCACGTGTACACCAAATCACATTAAAGCCATACTTGTATTCCTATTTTTTATTTTCTATCTACAAACCTAAAAGGAGAAATAAAAAAGAAATTTTTAAATTTTAAATTATATTCGAGTTTTGGAGTAATTTAATTGGTATAAAAGCCTCGAATTCCATATATGCTCATACTTCAATCAATGCCGTTCTTTAAGGAAAGAAAAGAAAAAATAGACGATTTTGCTGACTTTTGCAAATTATTTTGTCCAAAGTAACGTGGTCGTCGGTCACATGCACTACAGCCAAACAGCCCCCGATCTTCAAGAGTTGATAGTCATAAAACAGCTTGACAAGATGCTTTTTTTATTTTTTTTGAATTGAGAAAAATAGTCTCAAACGCACTTCAAAAAATAAAAATAAAAGAACTAGAGGCTCTTAGAATGTCCAAACAAGAAAAAGGATACCAAAATCCAATAAAYAGACAAGATTAACGGTAGAATGATTTGTTCCATGTAATGACTACATTACCCTTTGGCCTTAATACCAAACCGACACTTACTGCGTCCCCTGCGGATTTAACGCCTTAACGGTCGGTGGGACCCATTCGAAGAAGAAGTACTAGTAGAAGACGAAGCGGTACCACCGTGATTATAAAGAAATCTCAGTGGCTCACATGCCCAATATGCCAAAAGTCCCACTTTTCTGCACCACAAAATTAAAAGACAAAAGAAATTTCCTTTTTGGATTTAATTGATCCCATTGCAATTTTTCACTTTTTTGAACATTCTATGTTAATTATATTTGGTTGATGTAACTAGTTTACCMTATGAATAAGAATGTATTAAAATAAAAATTCTTAAATAGATTCAGTATTTTTGGATTACAACTTTTAGATACTTCGTATTATATGCATTACAAATTACTCTCTCCATTTCACAAGGAGAAAATTCCTTTCCATAATGTAAGTTATTCTACAATATGAATAGAAAAATTTACACTTTTGACCCTATTTATATGTATTGAAAACTGACTTTGTTTGATTATATTTATTGATGTTCTTCTTATTTTTTTTATATGCTTTAAATGAAATTGAAAAGATTAATGTTAGGAGGATTCTTTTTTTCATACGTAGAGAGAGGGAGACGCTCTTGCGAGAGAGACTAAAGAGAATTAAGAGACAACAACGAGAATGTGGGAAGAGCGAGAAAGAGAATACATAATGAATATCTACGTGATTTATTAAAAGGTAAATATAGAATACAATTTTAGAGTAAGGATATATTAAAAACTTTAGATATAAATATTCTTATATTCCATAATATTGACTTGTGCATATAGGTCTAAAGTGATCTATATTGTGAAACCGTGATAGTATAGTTCATTGTAGAAAAGGTACATAATTAATGAAAAATATTAAATTTTATATAGAAAGAAAGAAAAAAGCAAATAAAAGTAATTTGGGGGCAACAGAACTTGTTTCTACTTATATGTAAGTGGTGTAAGACTAGAAAAGCAACAAAGCAACAGAAGCCGAAGCCGAAGCCGAAGCCAAAGCCAAAGCCTCTGTAGTCAGTTCAGTACAGCGTCAACACTCTGAAGAACTGTCGGCAGACCTCTTTCTCCAATCTCTTTCTAGAGTGAGAGCACCTCGGTTTCTCCGCCGGCCGGGAATCTGAGAGCAACTGGTGGTTCAGTTTTTTACTCACATTATGGAGCCTTATTATTCTTTAACCCAATTTCTTGTTTTGAGAACTTGCTGCTTCCTTTTGGCGCTGGCTGCYATGGTCATCCTCCCAGCTGCTTCCCAGCCTCTCCACGGTGTTTCTGACCCACATTGGAAGCCTGCCACCGCCACTTGGTATGGCAGCCCCGACGGTGACGGCAGTGATGGTAAGTACCGTACTGGTCTCGCATTTCACAAATTTTATAGAGCCGTCCGGCGTTTTAATGAGCTGCATTAATGGCTAATACAGGTGGAGCATGCGGGTACGGGTCAATGGTAGATGTGAAGCCATTTAGGGCGAGAGTAGGAGCAGTGAGTCCGGTGCTGTTCAAAGGAGGAGAAGGGTGCGGTGCGTGCTACAAAGTGAAGTGTTTAGACACTTCCATCTGCTCAAGAAGGGCAGTGACAGTAATTATAACTGATGAATGTCCTGGTGGATATTGCTCCAATGGTCGTACCCACTTTGACCTCAGTGGAGCCGCCTTCAGCCGCATGGCCATCGCCGGTAACGGCGGCGAGCTCCGTAACCGCGGTGAAATCTCCGTCATCTACCGCAGGTACTTTATTATTCATTCCGTTGCGCGTGTTGTCCCTGCCTTTAACGGTTCTTTCTCTGTTTTGTCAGTTTGCATTTAATTAGATTTTTTAATTAATTAATTAAGTATATTTCCATACATTTGGTCGTTTTAAGCTTTTGACCGTGTTATTTGTACACTTTTGTTTTTTTTTTTTAAATGATTTTAACCAACTGCCAACTACCAATYGGGGAATGATAACGACCCGTTCTGGTCAGTGGCAGCGGTCACAGTGCTCCTATCTTGTTTAATATATTTACTTAAAAAACACATAAATCAAATTATATTGAAAAAGAAAAAAACGACGGGAAGGTTCTGTTTTTGCATGGATATCCTTTAAATGTTTTTGATTTTTCAAAATGTTATGATTTTTGCAATTGTGATACTTTCACTATGCGTATGGATTGGTATAGTTATTTTCTAATTATTTTTTGAAACTTTGATTTATAAATGAAATTGTTAATTTAAGCTGACGATTCATAAGAGTCACTTGTATATGTAAGTAAGAGTTAATGTCGAAATTGAATTGGGCAGGACTCCGTGCAAGTATCCAGGGAAGAATATTGCATTCCATGTAAATGAAGGATCAACAGATTACTGGCTTTCTCTCTTGGTGGAGTTTGAAGATGGAGATGGCGATGTTGGTTCTATGCATATTCRGGAGGTACACTCGATAGTTAGTTTTGATTTGGCTTTACTAGTACTTTACATAATTCACTTTAAAGAGGTTTGCAAGAAATTAAGGATGTAAGAAGGAGGCAAGTCCTATGATCTCGGATGACATATTAACCCGCGTTTCCCGACAATTGAGAACCCGAAGATTCACTTGTCCTGCTCTACTTTTTCTTTTTTAGTCTTAAATTCATGTTTTTCAAAAGCAATTTCTCCACATCTTTTTCTTTTGTCTTTTCCAACTTTTGAATTCCTTTATGTAGGAAAATTCGTAAATGATTCTGACTCTCAAGATGATCTAGTTTATTGTGAATCAAGCCAAATGACCTTTCTGAAGATATACGTAGGTTGTCAATTATTGAAGGAATGTTGTATAATGTTTTGCAGGCAAGTTCCAGTGAATGGCTAGCTATGACGCATCTATGGGGTGCAAATTGGTGCATTATTGGAGGTCCTTTAAAAGGTCCATTTTCAGTGAAGTTAACCACATTATCAACTGGAAGAGCCCTCTCTGCAAGAGATGTTATTCCAAGAAGTTGGACTCCGAAAGCCACTTACACTTCTCGCCTTAACTTCAACCACTAGGGAAAAAAATGTCCTTTTGCTCGAGTATGGTTAATCAACCTCCCTCAACTGGCATTACTCGAGTTTGCTTCTTGAAGCCATCTTCCACATTGTCAAAGGGTTTCGAGTTGGGTTTTTTCAAAAGAAAGGTGGCCATTTGAAAGCCAAAAAAGCAGCCGACGCTACCTTTCTTTTTCATACCTTTTCTTTTTTCTTCTTTTCTATAGTAGTTTCTTTCTATGGTTCTCTTTTCTAGTGTGGGAGTGGATGTATAAGTAGTGCAAGCGTTGTTATTGGAGCCCTCTCCAAACCAAAGGAGAGAGAGCGGTCTCTAGTTATATATAAGTTTACCATATATGTAATGTTTTTTCAGCGTGGAAGTTCCCATAATTGGTCTTTTAAGGTTTTACACTGAGTTTGACCAATGATTTATACATTTTGGATAATGTTACCTCCTTTCACTGCTACTTCTGCTACTACATCATAGTATTTAATTACCGATTAACAGCATATTCTATATTGATCCTTTCTAATGGCAATTAAAGTGACATCAACAATGGGGTGGGAGTTGGTTCCACGCGACAAAGGTAGAGAGTAGATATGGAATGCATAAGGCTGCGAACAACGTTCATTTCACATGCAAAAGCCTAGAGTCTGACGACAACAAATTTGTGATCATGCCCAAACGTGCATAACGGCCCCTCGTAATCTTTGATGAAAAGGCTCTTCACTCCTTACTCGTACCCCCATGTGGATGGTCACGTGTTCAAATCTTCCCCAAGATGAAAGCAAAACTTCCCCTTGCCAATCTCCTTTACCAACTTATGCTTCTCAAAATTTGCATTTATATTTAATTATTTATTTAAATCATTGAAGTTAACCTGAAAAAGAATGTTGAACTATSATAAAGTAATAGTCCCATTTAATTAAAAACATTATGTAAATATTTTTAACTTCAATTCACATTTTCTTCCCCTAATGTATATTTTAAAGAGAATGGGATGGAGTTTAAAGAAGAATTGGTATGATAAGATTTGACTCTTGTAGAAATATCCTAACAGATAAAGGCTAGTCGTCAAAGAGGTAGCTACTCTGTGATATGTCGGATATGAGTATGCTGATCTGTTAGATCACTATTGACTAATTTGGTCAGGGRTTGRTCTAGTTTYAACACAATGAGGCATGTATTTTGACTAGCTACTTATTTATTAGGCTTGTGAAATTCGTAACCCCTCTTTTATTAGAGTGCATTCTTAAACTAACTAAAGCAAGCCCTTAACAAAATATATATGCAACTAGTGAAACCAATTGTAAATGCTAGAGAATAATATGAAAGACCTGGAAACGGCTAATTACTGAATATGTACGCTAGTGAACGACTGCAAAAGTTAAACATGTATTACATTGTTATGAAAAACATTGAATTGAAAAGACCRATAATAACACTGGATTTCTAACTCAAAGCGAGATCTAAATAACTAGAAACCTAAAAGGTTAAGCAGTAAATTGCCTAGAAAGTTAAGTGAACTACATAAAGTAAATGAAAGGCTAAGAAAGATGTGTTAAATTGGCTGAAAAGTTGAAAATAAATGCATAAAACTAAATTAAAAATAAACAAGCTCTGAAATAATAAAAATTTGATAAATTCATAAAGACTTGATTTATCTGTTTTGATGTGAATTGATTCAAGGGGTTCTTCCTTATTGTTTCCTTCCTTTAATACCTAACCAAAACAAATTTGGTTTCTTTTGGGAAAGTAACCTAAAGTCACTAGTCCAGTCCCTTGCTGCATTCCCCTCTATCGGCTTTACATCATGAATTTATGCAAAGCTGGCAAGTAGTGGCTTGATATTTTGGATGGATGGCAGACTTGTTTTTTAATCTTTGAAATCGGCTAATTCGGTTGACATGCTCCACTATGGTAGATAAAATATAGGTATCTTATTCTAACTTCTGCCAATCGATAATCTCTTGGTTCAATCCTATCATTCCTCAGCCAATAATGCTGTTTGGGATTTTGCTTGCTTGCATATAATCAACGGGCTACTTGCTTGCCTTTCTTCTAGTTCATCCATTTAAGTCGGTTGATTTTTGATGTCAGYACTAGTAAATTTGAAATAAGTTATAGATGATTTTAAAGTTATCCTTTAGTAGACTATACCAATTGTGTAATTATAAAATAGATATGTAGTGAATGCGAAATAAGTTACAGTAAAATTTAAGGTAGTTCTGTAGTAAATATACAAAAATAAGGTAAGTCGCACATGTAACTAAAAATGGGTCTTTTGGAACTCCTAACCTACYTGAGTTACAAGTGTGGAYGACAAACAACGCCTTTTGAACTACGTTATGACTTGATTCCCAATATTCCTTGGGATACGTAGGCAGCTTGAAATATTCTTCAAGCCAGTTATTATTATAAAAAAATAATTCAAGGGTTATGAATTGGTTCTCTTGATTGAAGACTCAACTTTGGATTATGATTCAAGTTCTAGATTCAACATGAGAACTTTAAGCCTTACTCTCAAGCTCGACAAAAATGGACTCGTCACAAGCCTTGAAGTGGGGCCATTTGTAGGCATTAAAGATTTAATTTATTTAATCAAGATTATTACACAATCTTATTCTTGATTATTAATTAACTCTACAAATAAATTCGATTATTTTGGATCAATTGAAGTTGGACCAATGACTGAAGTCAGCCAAATAGCATTAAGCCAGATAAATTAAACTCGTCTCATGGTGATCATTTTTATTAAGGCGACCCAAATAAATCGTTGGGTCAATCCGCTAAGGGAATAGAAAGCTTATTCAAGTTATAAGCAATTACCTAAAAGGATATGAACTCTTTGCCTATACATAGGACACCCCTTCAAGACATAAAGAGATAAGCTGAAGATGAAAGTTTTCAAGAAGGATGAAATCTCCCAAGAAGACGTTAGAGATATTTTAGAGAACTGAAGATGAAGAACTCCCTCTAGCAAGTATACTCAAAGATTCAAATTTTGCAAATATACTCAAATCTTCGACTTTTGTGATGGTTCGTTGCATCATTCATCAAAGAAGATTTAGACTTCCCTTCATATATAGATATTGAAGAAGGTATTTTCTCATTGGTGTAGATAAAGATTTGATCTTTGAGGTAAACACATCATCAAGGAAGACTCAAGCTTTCCTTCTCCATATATGTATTAAAGAAAGTAATTCTTCATTGATGCAGATAAAGACTCGACCTTTGAGGCAGACATATTCAAGAGAAAAATTGGAAGACATATTCTTTTGAATTAGAATTTTCAAAGATTGTAATTTACTACCTCAAATATCAATAAATTATACATTTGTCACTATTTTTCTTGTCTTTTAATTAAACTCAAAATTTGTTTGTGTATAGAGATACCAGCTTCAAGTCCGTCCAAYAGGTTTTGCTTCAACCTCCTCTCACAATTTATAATTGCCAAACTTGAAGCAGGCCATGATTTGTTAATGGAACAGTTTTAGAACCTTAACCAGCATATGCTTCTTTTCCTATCTGGAAACAGTGCAATATCATGGTATTATCTTGGCTTCTCAATTCACTGTCATCCTAATATTTTAGAAATTTGGCATGATTTGCAATAGGTGCCTGGATGAGATTTTAGGTAAGTGAATGACTATGTTAAGGTTGATGATAAACAAATGCCTAACAAGTTTATTAGAGTCTAATAGAGTATAATGAGCAAATCAAATGTCAAATTCACAAAGATTATATTAAACTTCTCTAATTAAAACCCACCGATTAAAATTTTTGTCTACTAATTCAATTAATGAAGGAAAATCAATATTAACTCTAATTAGGCAAGTTCCAACAAGTGATAGGATAAAACGGAGTTGGTTAGGGTATTGATCTAACTTTTTCAATAACAACCTAAATTGCTTCCTACCTCTATTTTTACAATTCCCAAATTCTATCTAGTTTGTTAATTGTGGAATTCCTTAAACTAGGTTTTCCCCAAAGTCTTGGCATAAAATTCCTATTGATTAACTAAAGTCATATCTCTAGTGAATTAGATTAATCAGAATTGTATTACCGATTCATGGAATTCTCTAATTTCACTAACTACAGCCACCTACTCGTAGAAACTGACTTCTCATTGAAGCGGCACTTGAAATTTTACAGATAGGTGCCTGATTGAGTTTCCTTGCTCCTCGTTATATTTCAGCCGATTTCAACACTGGTTTGTGATGTGGTTGAAAATTCATTGATTTTACTAGTACTTATGTGCATATTTTCACCATTTTGAATATGATGAAGTAYTACTTTGTATTATTTTCCCTTGAACATTGCTTAAATTTAATCAAGTGACTTGATTTATGCAATATTGTGAAATTATAGAATTTATGTGCTATCACTGAGGTAATATGCCCTAATTTGTAGGAAAAAGGATTCTATAAATGAAATAGAAGATTACTTGATGAAGAAGTAAAAAGTTGTTCAATGCTGTAGAAATGCAATGTTGAAACATTGAAGACTAAACAGGAATTGCACGGCAACCGAGAAACCAAAGACAGAGAGCTGATTCTGTCAAAATTTGAGAAGTCCTAGGAGCCTTCATTTAAGGGAATTTTGCAGGGCAAAAAGGCATGAGACAAAAAGTCATATAGTACAAGGGTTCCTTGGTCCACTAAAAATTTGACAAGTGGATTGTTTATGACAATTTTATGACAATCTTCTTAAGGAAGATTCGAATGACAAAAGGAGGAAAAAGGGAGACAGACCCATTCTGTGAATTACATAGAATGACACAAGAGAAAAGAGCTGAAAAAGAGGAGAAGCTTGAAAGAAGAAGAAGAAGAAGAAGAAGAAGAAGAAGAAGAAAAAGAAGAACTCAAGGCGGACTTCACCATTGGACTTCATCATCCTCTTTA
This sequence comes from Rhazya stricta, assembly GCA_001752375.1. Lineage (NCBI taxonomy): Eukaryota > Viridiplantae > Streptophyta > Magnoliopsida > Gentianales > Apocynaceae > Rhazya > Rhazya stricta. Next base: position 45,779 of record MEJB01000807.1, read on the forward strand.
GGCTTTGTTTCTCCTTCTCTTAGTGATTAGCTTGAGATGCATTTTGAGATGATAAGCTTTCACAATGTCTATTTTCATACATCTAAGAGCATGAATTGACTTCTTAGAAGTTAGAGTTTTGATGAACTAATGTACTCAATATTTATTTGAATGATTTGAGCAAGGTTTTCTCTTTATAAATGCTTTCCTCAAGGATATCTATTGTTTACATTCACTGTTTTGTGGCCATGAATAGTTTTTGTGAGAGCTTCTCAAACCTTTGCCATGATCTCATAGGACCGGCCTTGCTCTATAATCATATAGGTGAGTCATCAAGTATGTGTTGCCATTAATGTGCCATCCATAAGAACTATGATTTCATTAAGAGCATCTAGGTCAACCTTTCAAATGATATGCATTATCAAGAACTATACACACACCATAGGAGGGGATCTATATAGTGCATCATAGTCAATATTAATTTGTTTTTATCCATATGAACCTACTTCATGTGATTTCCAATCACATAGGTTGAGTTATCATCTTTATTGACTTTCAATTGGCTTGAGTCCCATTCCCCTCGATGTTTCAAAAATCATCTTTCTACCTAAGATTTTTAGTCAGAGGATCGATCAAATTCACTTCTGACTTAACATAATCAATGGATATTCCTTAATCTCTTAGCAGTTGCTTTACAATATCATGTCTGAATCTCATGTGTCGGGTTTTTCCATTAAAAAAATTATTCTTGTTAATATATGTTGTCGCTTGATAATCACAATGCATAGATATAGAGAGCATTGATTTCTTACTTGATTTCTTACTCAAAGGAATATCAATTAAGAAGTTTCTTAATTAATCAGGCTTAGTACCTGCTAGTTCTAGAGCTATGAACTCTAACTCCATAGTAGACCTTGCAATAATTGTTTGCAATGCCAATTTCCATGCAATTTCACCCCRCCAAGGGTGTGAATACATAACCACTAGTGGATTTTGACTCACTTGAATGAGAAATCCAATTCGCATCACTATATTCTCTAAAATAGTGGGAAATCCACTATAAAAGATACCATAGTCCATGGTTCGTCTCAAATATTTCATTAATCTCTCTAATGCAGACCARTGCTCATGATTTGGTTTGTGAGTGTACCTACTAAGTCTATATACAACATATACTACATTAGGTCTCGAAAAATTCATCAAATGCATCAAACTCCCAAGGATCTGAGCATATCTAGATTGAGCTACAAGATCTCCTCTATTCTTTTTCCGTTGAGTATTTGCATCATAAGGAGTGCTCACTGGTGTCACATCAAATTTCTCAATCTTCTTAAGAAGTTTCTCAATGTAATGTTCTTGTGACAACAAAAAACCATTGCCTCTCCTTATGAATTGAATACCTAATATCATACTCGCTTAACCCAAATCTTTCATGTCAAACTTCAAAGCTAAAAATGCTTTAGTACTATTCACAATATTCAAACTAGTACCAAATATAATCATGTCATCCACATCAAGATAATGATTATATATTTATCACTTGYAGTTTTAGAATAAACATATTTGTAAACCCTAACACAAGAAAAACCATCACTCAACAATACTCGATCAAATTTCTCATACCACTATTTAGGAGCTTGCTTTAAACCATATATATATTTAAGTAACTTACAAACTTTATTTTCTTGCCCAAGGACTACGCAACCTTCAGGTTGCGCCCTGTAAATTTCTTCTTCTAAATCTCCATTTAAAAATGCAATTTTGACATCTATTTGATGAACGACAAGTTTATGGATAGAGGCAAATCAAATAAAGTATGAAATGAAGAAATTCTAGTCACTGGAGCAAACGTATCAAAATAATATACATTTTATTTTGAGTAAACTCTTTAGCTACTAAAAGAGCTTTGTATTTATCAATAGAACCATCAAGCATCAATTTTACTTAAAAATCAATTTACACCCTATTGGCTTTTCTCCAGGAGGCAAGTCAACTAAAATCCAAGTTTTGTTTTCTAAAATAGAATCAAATTCAGATTTAATAGCTTATTTGCATAAAAATACATAAGCAGAAGAAATTGCTTCAGAAAATGTTAATGGTTCATTAACAATAAGATATGCATAAAAATCATTTCCAAAAGAAAATTCTTTCCTAGGCCTCTTGCTCCTTCTTAATTCTTCATGAGAATCCTCTATGACTCTATTATAGGTGCATGAGATATTTTATTAGATAGTGGAAAGATGTGTTCAAAGAATTYGACATTTTTAGTCTCTCAATAGTGTTGCAACCAAGTACATCACTTTGTAAAATAAGAAAATGATATGCAACACTATTTACAACATAACCAATGAACATACAGTCTGAGGTTTTAGAACCTATTTTCCAATTTTTAGACTCAGGTAGCATTACTTTAGCAAGACACCCTCACGCTCTCAAATATTTTAAGTTAGGTGCATAAAATTTTCATAATTTATAGGGTGTTTTACCAATTTTCTTATGTGGAATTCTATTTTGCAAGTGACATGCAGATAAAATAGCTTCACCCCACAAATTATTAGGTGCATATGAGCTTAGTAGCATAGAATTTATACTTCTTTTAAGTATTCTTTTTTTTTTTTCCCCCCCTTTCAGCTACTCCATTAGACTTAGGTGAATGAGGAAGGGTTGTTTCATGAATAATACCTTATTTCTCACAAAAGTTATTCAAGACTAAGTATTTTCCACCTCTATTTGATATAATTCTTTTAATTTTCCTGCTAAGTTGATTTCCAACCTCTAATTTATAAGAAAGAAATGCTTTAAAGGCATCATCTTTATTTCTAGGTAAATAAAGTTTAGTGTATCTAGAAAAATCATCTATAAAAGTCACATAATATTTTACCACCTCTAGTCATGGTTTGTTTTAGATCATCTAAGTCGGTATGAATTAAACTTAATAATTCAGTTTCTCTACTTACACTTATGCATGATTTCTTAGTGATCTTAGTTTGTGCACATGTATCACATTTGTCCATGCTTGAAGAATCTAAGTCAAAAATTAAACTAAGAGATTGCAATTTTCTCACAYAACTCAAATTTGTAAGACCTAATCTAGCATACCATAAAGATATGGAATCAATCAAATAAGAAGAAGAAGAAGGATGAAGCATTCTCATTAATTATATTAGCAATATTTAGTACAAAGAGTCCTTGGTTACAATACCCCTTGCTCCCAAATACATTATTTTTAGTCATGACTATTTTGCCACACTCAAATGATACTTTAACCCTAACTTTTCCCAACAAAACCATGGACACCAAATTAGCTCTAATATTTGGAACGTGTAGGACATTTATTTAGGGCAACTATTTTCCCAGAAGCTAACTTTAAAAGAACTTTTCCCTTTCCAAGAACCTTTGCWGTCCTTGAGTCTCCTAATTAGATTACTTTATCATCATGTCCTAGTTTGTAGGAGGAAKAGGCTTCTCTATGAGCACAAATATGCCAAGTAGCCGCAGAATCTACCATCCATTCTTGAACATTTGCTACTATGTTCATTGAGAAATGAACGCTAGGATAATGTCATCTCCTTTTACCAAGTTTGCTTTTGGTCTGGGAGGATTGTCATTTCTCACTCTTTTCCTACATTGAGGTGCATGGTGTCCAGCATTACCACAACCAAAACATGTTCCTTTCTTTTTCTTAAAGTTAGGTTATTGATTATTTGGGGCTTGTGACCATGAGACTTATTTTCATACTTTTTATTTGATGCAGTCGCTTGCACCAAGTTTATCTTCTGGGTCATCTCCTTAGCTTTTGCTGCCTTCAACTCCTTTCTTGTAGTGTCTTCAATGAGAACATGAGTCACCAATTCATCTAGGGATAACATCTTGTATTTGTACTTCAATTTTTTTTTTTTTTTTTGTAGTCATTCCATGAATCATGCAGCTTTTCTCAAAATGCCTGCTACAAATTTTTATGCCAACTCAGTTTCTTTAGACTTCAAATCTCCTACAAGCTATTTTTAGTCATTGATTTATGTTTTCATGTCTTTGTCTTCAACCATTTGCCATTGATAAAACTTACCACATAAGAACCTTTGTTTGGTCGCATCTTAGCAGTGAACCGTCTTATAAGATCTTTCCATGTTATCCTTGCTTCTGTATATTTGATGTAGATATCAAACAATTCGTTAAAAATCGAATTCATAATGGTATGTCGACATAYCTTATCAATATATTGCCATGTTTGAAGAACTTGAGGATCRGAATTTTGTGTAGGTTCTGCATCCGTTAATGCAAAAGCAACTCTATGAACATCAAGTAAAGAATGCACTCTTTATTGTCGTCTTTTAAAATTGTCATTTACAAACATTTTAATATTTGAAAAATCTCAAAATGGTTTAGCATATGTGACTGAAATGGGTATCGTATAAGGACTTGTGTTTGTAACATTTGTAGTAGGAATGGTGGGATTTTCAGTGGTGGATGTGTTTTTATTAGTAGCCATAGATGTTATAATACTCTAAGATTGTTGGGAACTAATACAATAAGGCAACAATATGAATAACAAAAATAATTAGAAAACCTCYAAGTCGTACAAATATGTATCATTGTCCTTAAAGGATTATTCCAATGGCTCTGGAATACCCTCTTAGGATTAAACGAGGCTTTCTCTAATTTAGAGGATGGTACAAACAATAATGACTATATGTTACCAGCAGAGGAGATGAAGAAAAAGTGGAGAAGGAAATGCAATAGTCTAAAGTATAATCTACTTATGGTGTTTCTGTCATGGAAAAAAACTCATGAGAGGTTCTGTTATCTATAGAGAAGACTGCATGTTTAATTTAGAGTGAGAATCTGATGTAATGTTAAGTAACATTACTTCCAGATTTGTGACAGCCAAATGAAACAAAATAGGAATGCAACGTTAGCTTGTTTAGAAAAACTAGGAAAGGATAAAGATAATACAGACAAAAGCCAACCATGATCCCGTAAGTTAAAATAATTAAATAAATTATAGTCTATGTAATTTAAATTTTCTTTTGAAATATTCTCTGATGCCAACGCAAATCATGAGAAACTGCGAATTGAAAATTATTTTGTACTCTCTTAAGATGAAAAGAATAAATTCTTTAAAGGGAAAGTGTAGAAGAGAGGCCTATCAAATCTAGGAAGAATAAGAAAGGATAGAATTTTTCAATTTCACAGGAGGACTATTTATACTATTCCAAAAGTCACTTAACAAATAAATTCAAACTGTTGAATTGCATTGTTTAACCTTAACAGTCATGAATTGTATAATAAAAACTATCTATTCAAAGAGACAAAACCTTTATTTAATAGACATCTTCAAATTAGGATAATAATATCCAGATTCATTCTGGCAGATTATATAATGTGTAGTGGTGTTGGATTCCTGACTTTGTACMGGATTTCTCGTCTTCTCTCCTAAAKAAGAGAWTCTAAATAGGATACTTCTACTTTGTCATAATTTCGTACTCCTAATTTGAGTTGCGCTAGGACATCATAGGTAATGAATCCGAAGAGAAGATATTGGATTAAATAAGAGGTCATATGCTTTACTGCTAAATTATTAACTCAAATAATTTTGAGGTTAAACTCCATTTTTTTATGGTTCAAAATAATCTCAAGATTCAGTTTAGCATTTTTGATATAGCGTACGTATTAAAACAAAAAATGCATATTAAAGCCTCGTTGATGCGAATAATTGAATTGGAGAACCCTTCGTATAGACCAAGCTCTACATGAAGAAACTATAAAATTTGTAAAAGATTCTCTAAATATTGAAAAATTGCAAAAGTAGCTTAATTACTGAAAAAGTGTCGTTTTGACCCTCAAAAATGATCTATAATCTTAATAATTGCTTCTAGTGAAAATGTTTCTCACACAAATATTGTGTCACGTATTCAGGAATTGCTAGAATCATGAGATCACTACAAAAATAGCTTTCAAGAATTGCTAGAATCACTATATGGTAGAAACTCTGATTTTTAACTTCTTCATTAGCAATGAATTATGATTTGGTACAGATTCTTTTCAGGATTTGGATGACATTTATACTCTCTTAGCAATATACTTTCTCCACTGGATTCAATGAGTTTAGCCACCAAGAAGTTTACTAATTGAACCATCCAGCAACTCGATCAACATCTAAAACTCAAAATCCCAGTAAATTTATATTACCAAGTATTCTCGTTCTTGAAACAGATTTCCCCAGATATTTCTGCTGCCTGCATCTCTGGTTCTTGCTCCATCTGATTAAGTTTTCTTCATGCTGGATTTTCTTTTCTTTTATACTTTTCTAGTCTGTCCAAGTTTCCTTGTTTTTTAACTAGTCCTTCAAACTCTTTAGATCCATCCACGTCCCCCCTACCTTTCAAGTACTCCAGACAGGAAGTCAAAGAGGCAAGGTCAGGTTCCCCACCTAGGGTGCTCACAGCTAGTGCCCTTTTGGTCATCTCCACAACCTTTTCCATCTGGTTCATTTTACCGTATCCCAATGCCACGCGACTCCAAGTACTTGCATTTAGCTTGTTTCCACTCTCAATGAGTTTGCTTACAAGTGACTCGGCCTTTTCCATATTGCCGTTATTGCAATAAGCGGTAAGAAGCAAATTAGGAACTCCATTGTTAAAATATCTAGTTTTTGCTAGCCATTCCTCTAGTATCGTCTGTGCACCATCCAGGTCATCTGAGCTCACTAGTGTACTTATTATGGCAAAGTAACTCACAATATAGAACTTCCCAGATTTCTTCTGCAGCTTCCAGAGCCGATACACCTCAGCTTTCTTCTCATTCTACCATACATAGAGATTAGAACATCATAAGTTTTATTATTTTCTTCCCTGCCCGTAAGTAGTTGCTCAGATTTCTTTAGCACTATTTCAATCTTCTAAACAGCACCAACTTTCAGATACCCATTGGCTGCTATACTGTAAGCAATGCAGTCCATAGTGACTGTTGGATCTGCTTCCATCTGCATCAAAAGCTTTTCGATTCCCATTATGTCAGAAGTAGCGGCATAATGCATTCAACCTGATATTGTACACATACATGTCAGAAAGAATGCCCTTCTCTTCCATTTCTTGGACTAAGGAATTCAACTTTGTATGCTTTGCCATCTGAGAGCATAACTTCAGCATAACACTGTAAGCCAATCTTTCAGCATAACCCAACCTCCACATCTGCTCCATGATGGCCTCTGCTTTATCCAATGCCTCGGCATCAGCAAAACAGCTCAAAAGAGCACCATAAGTTTGAATGGTTCTTGAATCATCTGGCATGCTGTCAAGGTACCTCTCTGCTTGCTCTACACCACGGACCTTTTATATCAAATTTAGTCAAATTGCAGCATCTCCAACAGCGATATTGACATACTTAGCAACTTCTTGCCATTCAGAAATCTGCTTAGCAACTTCTTGCCATTCAGAAATCTGCTTCAAGAATCATAACAGGATTTAGGGGCAACAGAAATGAGTGAACTAAATGTAATGTGCAAATGGAAAAGCGCACATGAGATCTTACTTCCAGTCGTGGAGAAAAGATTGCAATCTTGGGGCTGGGGACACATACATGAATTCTTTTAGTGCCTTCTACTCAGAAGATAATACATAGGTGGCTAATATAGTAACATATATCAAAATGTGCAGTTTAAAAGAAGTTGATACAACAAAATCAAGATAGTAATTACAAGTCTAGTTTCCACAACAAACCAAGATATTGACAAGTCTTAGCTTCTTACTTCTCATATATAACCTAGGATACAGGATTCAATAACGTGATTTGAAGTCTGCAATCTCATGAATATAGCTCATTGAAAACTAGTGAAAGGTACATATTTTAATGATAAAAGKAGCAACATGGTAATAKTATTTTGCTAASCTTAGTCACAATTATGTGTAAGAATTAGAAAGTGTGCTACACAATTATGTTTAGTAAATTGTAAAGGCAATTATTAGCCATAAACTGTGCTCTGCTAAACGCATCTTCCTGTAAATAAAAGATATTTTGCCTTCCTAATTAAAAAATCGCAAGTAATTCAACTAACGAATATAAAGAAATGAATCAAATACTTTAAGCATGAAATAAAAGACAGCATCATATTGAAGAAAATAATAAAAACAAATAATACATATTGTCTTAAAGCAAATGAACAACTAGTCAAGTAATTCATTTGTCAATAATTCCTATGGTTCAGCCTGACCATTCCCATGCCAGGAGAGCTCAATATCTCCTATTCACAAGCTCCTAGCATGTTCTAGTTTATAGTAGTAAATGAAAGTGATAAAAATAATGGCACTATCTTGTAACATAGGCTAGAGATCATAATAGAGAACCGGTTGAAAGATTGCATGCAAACAAATGTTCCCTTTCTTCATCAAGTTTAGGTATGGTTTACTTGAAAGTGCACACCGACAATCTTTACAGTCACTAATCCAGAATTCTGAACCTGCAGCACTTTCACGCATATTTATTCTTCCAAGTATTTCTCTTTTCTCAAATTTAGCAATCAATATCACTCCTCGAATGCAATCATGGACATAACTTTCAATTTTGTAAATGCAAACCCATAAATAATAACAATACTCAGCTCAATAGGCAAGCATAACAAATGCAGATGCCAATATACTTAAATTCAGTTCATGGAGATCAACTCCTAGAACTGAAAAGAACAGGAAATTACCTCTGGACTAGGGATTAGCTAGATGTACTTTTCTTAATCACATACAAATAGGATCAATCTCATCATGTTGAATATTATTACTCAAAAGAAAATATGAAATCATCCGCTCTTTCTCATAGTTAATTAATGTCTTTAATGCAATTAGAAATAGAGATTGCAGTAAAACCTTTTCCATTCAGCAAAAAGACCAAACTGACAATGACAATGAAGATTACACATTTGCAACTTCTAGGGGAACTCAGGAGAGATACAGAAATAGAACTATAATTCTTTATACTAATCCAAGAATACATTCACAGAGCAAACGTCAATCCAACAAACATACATTAACCATGACAGTCAAGGTTACGCTTTACAAATTCAAAGGGAACCCACTAAAATCCTACAAGAACATACACTTTTTTCCTACTAAAAGACTCCCAAATGCACACGGGCACAGAAGACTGAGAGTGAAGGTACAAAACCTGAAGGGCGTGTGAGAAACGCCTAGAGCTTCAAAATGGTCCAGGTGTCTGCCCTCATCAACCCACTGGTCAAGTACATTAAAGGTGGAACTTTTGGAATTTGAAACTCGCGATAGCCTATCGTACAGTTTATGTTTTGGTGATTCTGATGATGGGGATGAAGCAGTGGAGAAATACTGCAGAGCGGCTCCAAGATTTCTATGCAATGAGAAATAGTCACACTTGTATTTGGAAAATCGATTCAAGGAAGAAGACGAGCAGAACGAATGAAGGAGAAGAGAAGCTTTGATTTCATCATAATTACAATATCACAATACTGTAGAGCAGCTCCAAGATTTCTAGGCGACGAGACATTTTGCAGTTGCAGAGGATCCTCCTGGTGGCTAAAGAGAAGGTGTATTTTGATCATGGGCCCACCTAAGAAAACTATGGTTTAGTTTTGGGCTTTGGGCTTCAGCATTACTACTACCGTTTCCTAGTTTTTCGGTCAAAATAGAATTAATAGAATTATTTTTTAAAATTTGTTAGCATTAAATTTTCAATTCTTTTAATTTCAAACTTAAATTATTTTTATCATAAATAATTTGATTCCAAAAAAAAATTAGAATTTGTCGTAACCACCAAAATCATCTCGCAATCATAATTAACTTTGAATAATGTTACTTTGTTCACTTTAATTTGAGAATTTATTTAACAACTTAATTATTCTCGTAATATCTTATTATTTTTCATGATTTTTTTGTGAGATTTTATTATAATTTTATTACGATAAATTGTAATTAAAATTTTAAATATATATATTGTTTAATAATACTACTTGACCAACTCAAATGTGTCTTTTGAACAACTATACTTGAATGACAAACTTACCTGTATTTTTGCCAATATTTCCGATCCACAACAATTGTCTTCCTTGATACACCAAAAGAACACCTCGGATGTGGGACAAGATGGAGGATCTACCGATGAACAGCCCGAGCACGTCAATGACAAGGATAAGACAATCGCGAAGACAGCCGGATTGGTATTTTCAGGCACAGCAATGAGTATTCTCAAAGCCTTGAACTCTTCTAACAAGCCTGACTTCAAAATGGGCGATGCCACCAATAATGTCAACACTAATGCTAAACCTACCAACCTATGCACTGAATCGACTCAATCTGAACAACAAGATGTAATTCAACAATCTCAGCCCTGTCTGCATTCTCCTCAGGAACCCATCATCRAAGTCATAGATTTGGAGCAAATGTTAGTTAGCTCCATTCCCCTATAAATGGCTTGACTCAATGAAGCTTAACCGGAACTCATGTAGACATTGGTAGAAGAATGCGAAGAATGAGTTTTTTTTTTTTTTTTTAAATTTTGGCGCTTTACTTTTCAAATTTGATGCTGAACTTTAGTTTTAAATTTCTTGCCAGAAATTCATGTTACATGAGAAGCCGTGATTAAATTGAGTTGTTCAAAAGGTGGGCACATTTGGATTGGCCAAGTAGACTTATTATAGGATTTTAGGGCTTAGAATTTAGAATATTTTTGTCATTTGAATGGGTTGTTAGATAGATTGTCAAATTTAAGATGGATAGATTAGCATGGTCCATTAACTTAATTAAACCTTAAATATTTTTAAATATTTTTTCAAAAATAAATAAAAATGAGACAATCTTATATGTGGAATATGAAAAATAAGTTCTCATCAAAATATTAGGGAACAAGATATTAAAAATAAAATTATGATGTTAAGGGATTTAAAAGAAACATTGTGAAGTCCAACATGAAGGCTTTCTTTGTTCCATTGAATCATCCTATTATATAAACAATACCATAAAAATTATATGTAAAGCATAATCCTCTTAGGCCTCGTTTGATTGTTAATAATTCTATAAAATAATATGATTCATCATTATTAAATTTATCATTTGAAGAATTACTTTGATATTTAGAAATGAATCAAATTTTTCAAATCGAGAAAAATAATTGCACACTTTCGGGAAAAAGAATACCTGCAGGAGGTGGTATCATCACTACTTCCCTTAAGATTTTAAATAAAAATATACGTAATAAGTTTTAAAGACTTTAATAGCCTCATTTTTTTTTTTTTCCTCCCCTCCTTCCTCTCGTTCTTCTTCTCAATGATTAAAGTCTTTTCCAAAAGATCTTCTTCTCCAATACTTCATCAGTGAATTTAGGATTTAATTTCGATTATGTTCGAAACTAAGATATAAATTATATGAGATGAGATTCTGACTTTATATTAATCCTAATATTATAAACTAAATAAATATCTTCATTTCTTTACAAGTTAATTTTTTAAAATAATTTTATCATTGTCTAGCAAAACTATGATATTTGATTTAATATAAATTAAATAATTAAATTTATTTTATTAACATGAATGACTAATATGTCTCTTGCCATCTTAGGCAAAATGAAAATCTCAAGTGTTAATATCCCAAARTATCAAATCCATCATCATCATTTTCTGTCCATTGCGATGGAGTTTTTCCTACATCTAAATATCTAACTCACTTTTACTATTCATCAAATATTCACCAAAGAGACAATAAAACTACTTTTCAATATGAGTTAAGAGTACTTATCATCGTAAAGTACTTTAAGCTTGGATTTAGGGTCTAAAATCACAGCAATAGAGAGTACTTCTCAAACTTAACAAGCATATTGTTCATTTTTTTAATAAATTTGGTCTCGTATTTGTTGGCTTTTTGCAGTAACAAAAGAATAAGATAAACTCGCTAAAAACACAAATTTGCTACTGTCAGAGAATGTGTTAGTGGCAATGTAAAATGCTTTTTGTTAGTGGCAATGTAAAATGCTTTTTGGTTGATTCTTTTCCCAATTTTGAGATAATGGTATATCTTTAAAACTCGAATAATAAAATTTCACCTCAACAAATAATTTATGATTGCCACTAAGATTTTCCTCAATTACCTTAACATGAACGGAAAGTTGATGATCCGTTTTTGCAACTATTCCACTCTTTGTCAATAAAATGAGTTGTAAGAGTCAAAAAAGGAAGTTCTCGTTTGAACTACAGGTATATATAGTCAAGAAAAATCTTGGTCTATAATGTAAAATAATRTACATCAATTTATTGTTCTCAACTTAAATTATAATATTTCTCACTATATTTTTTAAAGACAAACTTAATCTTTAAATTTAAACCCCACAAATATTTTCAAAAAATTGGATTTTCAACAAAACTAAATGATAACTCTCGTAAGTATTATAAATTTAATCCAATCTTTTCTAGTATTTTCTTGATCAAATTTATACATAATACTATAACCTTACTTAATATTRGCTTTTGCAAAGCTTAAAGTAGGACTTTTGCTTCTTTTTTCCTCASTTGTCTCTTCAAGTTAGGGCATTGTCCATCATCAATACCCCGAATCTTTCCACCTTTACTACCACATGTGAATGTCTTCTTACGATAATTGTATTGGATTTTTTGCATTTTAGTAAAGTGGCTTCAAGCTTTTGACATTAACTTCCCCTCTCTTCTTTATTTTTATCTTTTTATTCTTTTATTTTTGGCTTTTGTAATTTTCTTGCGTGACACCATCAGTAATAATAATAGCAAGATTTTCTTTATTTGCAATCCAACATCAAAGAAGAAAATAGAAAGTTCACTATAGACTTTAGGCTTTTTAGTAAAAGTTTATAATAAAATTAACATATCTAAACAAAAAAATAAGAATAAATTACTGCATATTTGAATTAAGTAATTTTTATAATCTTGAGAATGTATGATGCTCAAAATTAGGGTTTAAAATATTAACWTAATAAGCGTAAAAAATAATATTGTATGAGAGTACATTAATMATAATATATATTTCTAATTTATCAGAACATCAAGCTTCTGAACTAAGTTTTGACCAGAGGATTTTGGGTCACTTCTCGACTATTTTCGACTGAAAAACTTATCAAGTAATATTACATTTAAAAGAAGAAAAATGTTGAATTTTATATATCAAAGGTGATACTCTTTCTATACTAGTCTTTAAATTAAAGTTCAACTCCTAATAGCATTTATCCCGAAACTCCCATCTCACCGTTGGAGAAGAGACTTGTCTACTATAGAATTGTCTTACTTTACAAAAATTATTGGAATCCCTTATCATGTAAAGAGTACTAAGTTTCATTATGGTAAGAGTTAGTCCTAGTTCTTCACTGAAATGAAACTCATAGAACATTCTAAATAAGGACAAGAGGATGAGGAGGGCCGTCTAGTGATCRACAGCAATAACTAATCAATCAAGATTTATGTTAGACCCCTAATTGCCCCTAGACATCTCTCCTTCCAAACTTTCATCTTCTGACTGTTGAGTACTGCATTTCCTTCTATCAGCAACAAATCTCCCTTTCCTTTCAACTATTCCAGACACTGATCCAAAGTATCCAGAGTAGATGCAATTGTTTGCTCAATCTACATACTCAATCATTAGGATCACATACATACAGAGTACGAGCAACTGAAGTTTTGAAGCTTTGTAACATGATTCATCTGTCATTCAAATCCTTTGAATGCAAGTGAATCAAGTTCATTATCGCTCCATTGTGATTCATCAAAGATGTTATCTCCAGATCTTCTGTTTCTGTTTAAATTAGTGAACTTTTGTAGGATAATTCCCTGTTCTGCAAGTAATCTTTCAAACTCTTCCTTTTCTGCATCTCCCTTTTCTTTCAAGTACTTGAGACACGCTGTCAACGTATCATGGTTTAATTTCCAAGCAGTAGCTTGACAGGAAACAAGAGCTGTTTTCATAGTCTCCACCGCCTCTTCCATCTGATTGTTTTTATAGTATCCAGTTGCTAGATGGTCCCATGTGCTTGCAGGAACCTTCTTCCTGGCCGTTATAGCTCTGGTTATAAATGCTTCAGCATTTGACATCATGCCCTTTTTAGTATAAGTGTTGATCAGTGTGTTTGGGATTCGCCAGTCATAAGAAGTGTTGATAGATTCCCACTCATCAAAAATCTTTTGAGCTCCATCAATGTCCTCYAACCTGATTAATGAGCTAATCATGTGAAAATAGCTAACGTTGCTTGGAGTCCCTTTCTTTTTTTGAAAATTCCAAATTCGATAGACTGCATTGCTGTTACCCAAAGTGGCATACATGCTAAGGAGAATGTCATAGGCATGCCATCTTCCCTTCCCCCTAATACGTTTCTCTGCTTTCTTTAACATTTCAGAGGTTTTSCCTTTCATGCCAGCTCTTAAGTACCCCTTTCCAGCAATTACATATGCATGCCAATCCTTTATAAGTAGAAGGTCATTTTCCATTTTCAGAAGAAGCTTTTCCAAGGCCTCTATATTAGAACTTGCAGCATATGCATTTAGCAAGAYGTAGARTGTGAGCTGGGTAAAACTAATGCCTTTCACTTCCATCTCCTGAACAAGTTTCTCAAGTTTCTTATGCTTTCCCAACTTAGAATAGAGATTCAGCATAACATTGTAAGATAAAGTCGCATTATAACCCATCTCTCTCATATTCTGCATGACAACCTCCGCTTTCTCCAATAACTTCTTATARGCATAGCAATTTAAAAGAGAACCAAAAACCTTCATTGTCCTCAAATTATCTGGGATGTCATTGAAGTAATGCTCTGCCTCTTTTATGCCGCATGTTTTAGAGATTAAATCCAATCGAACTGCAACATCTCCAGGGGAAAGTATAGACAGCCTTTTGTAACTCATCCAGTCAGCCAACTGAAATCAAAATAATGGAATCAGTATCAGGACCAAAAACCCCACAACTAATGTTGCTCTGTTTAGTGGAGATAATTCAGAGACTTGCAAACATCCATTCAGAAAGTTGCACCCAGAAATCAATTGCATGACCAATGAGAAAAAGTGAACAACTGAACTGACCTAATAATTAAAATGGGAAATATTTTTCGACTTCAACATAATGTTTGATATGGCCACCATATCACAAATGGAAGTAACTAACATTAACTTGGAACAAACATAAAATATCTCTGGCACTCATAATACGTGAGGTATTGGGTAACTCATGTCTACAGCTTTCTCACATGATTTCATAGACTTAACAGTTAATCAAATTAAATCAATTTCTTAAAAATTATCCCGTTTTCTTATAATCATTGTTATATCTAGAGAACATAAATATTTCTTATGTTAGAAAAGTTAAAAATGCAATTAATAAAAAGAGGATAGCAAGGATTAGAGAACTGTGCTAGATTAATCGTAGAAGAGATACTTAAACTCAATGCTGAACAGCTGGAAATGCTCTTGGGGTAGAATACAAATGCCCAGCAACTCTTTTCCATTGGATGAGGGGTTTTCTTTATTCCCTTCCTCTTATTTTATTTTATTTTATTCTTTTTTTTTTTTTTKGGGGGGGGGGGGTATACCTTTTGCATAACAAGTATTTCCAAAAGATTAAGAAATTCGAAGTCCCATTTAAAGATATTTTGAATCCTGTGTTTCTTAAGTATACAAACATCCTTAGCACAAACTGTTAACCGTTTACTCTGACCATAAAAGCTGAAGCTGCTTGTTGAAGGATGCTTTTGATGTAGATTCCAGAATAAAGAAGATTTCCATTATATGGAACAACAAAATTCCACAGAAGAATCACAGAACAACAGGTATCAGTTCTTTAAATTACATGAAGACACTAAACTAATCAAACAAGGCTCATTCATCATATAGAAATCCTTCTTAACCAACCGCTGTATGATTTTCAACATTAACCGTTAGGAGTACTCAGAAGATTGAAATTTTTAGGGTTAGGGTTTTGAAGGGGTTTTTCAATTTTTCGAATTAGTATTGGTTCTATGGGAAAAGAAAGTATGTCAGCATCATCCCCGGCCTCTGTAATTCACGCAAGTTTAATCCTCTTAACCAACCAGATTATTTATAGTTATTAGTCAACAAACACCTCAAGGTTCATCGTTTTCCACAAAGGTTTTATGTCCTAGACAATCTTGAAATCTTTTAGATTCATTAATAAGAATGTCCAGTGGTGGGTCTGTGTACATAGGATTGTTCTTGCTGGCCTGAAATATTCGAATGGAAAACCTCCAACAAAAGTAGAGATAAATATCTTACAAGATTTCACTCTAAACAGTGAGAATAGACAATGAAAATCTTTAAAATGATTTCATAAAGTTAAGCTAGAAGATTCCGTGCACTCTGTAAGGAATAAAGAGAGATGAGTGTTTCACGATATTTTCTTGTTTTCTTGCTTTGAAAATGCTCAGAGTTCTTGTTAAAAAACGTGACCAAAATCTTTTAAATATCCCTTGAATCAATAGTAAAAAAACTAGCTGTCTTTAACAAAAATCCACTTATTCAAACGGCCAATTTAAGATACTCAGAAATTGCTCATTTATTCTTATCGTGACATGCAACATGCTAAAGAAGGTATATTCCTTTTATTCAAAAAAAAGTTGCCAAAGTCAACAGGGGAAACATTAATCAATCTAAGGTTAAAAAATATAGAACTAAAAGTCTACATTGCAATAAAGCCATGATTTGATTCTTGTGAATAAAACAACAGATACTGAACATAAAAAAGGTACAGAGGAAGTTAGAGATCGAACATAAATGAGGTCATTGAGGAAAAAAATTTAACACTCGAAAGACATTAAAATCATGTAAGCCACTTCTAATATGCAAATCAAATTCCTATAAAGCTCCCTAAATGATAAAGAAGTCATTATGACTTTCGATAATCACAGTGTGGCAGGCTGAGAAAAAAACTCCAGTTTCTAGCAACACCATCACATTAGAGAAGCAAAATGCTTGTCTTAAGATTATTTACTTCTACCACACTTTTGGAGAATTAGGAGGTTAGTTCTGCATGACCTTATGCATCACTATTCACTCAGATTATGCAATGTAGTCAGAGAATTAAAACCATGACCATCTATCCCTATAAAGCTGAAAATAGATAATGGAAGTGCAGAGTAATCAATTTGAAGTCTGAAGCATGAAGAAACTCTCATCAGATTGATTTAAAACATTTGTGAATTTTCTAAATATATTTTTGACTTGGTAAGTTTTCTAGCAGTTACGTTTTCTCGCCATCTTCTTAACCATCCTAGTAAGTCATGAATAATAAGCAAACTTCAGCCAACAGGAATCTTGTGACCCAGAAGAGTCAAGTTTCAATAGCCTTGCCCGTAAACAGCTGTGTTTGTTATCGGGCTCAATACAACCTAGGTCACCAAGTTACTATCTTTACCAAGCCTTATGCCGGATCTTATTGTAGTCATGAAGAAGCTCRTGGCTAATTTAAATTCAAAATTGTTCACAGAAGGCTCAGAAGTCCATCTAAGCACACGGAAATGATTCTTTTACATGGGCAAAAAACCAAGAGGAAGACCAGCCAGATGCAACAATATAAAAAGTTCAGTCTTGTCACTTTTGTCATGAAAATCTGCTCTCATTTATTGCTAGTTTCTGCAATAAAGGAATTGAGGAATATAAACAACTGCTTTCCCAAATTGGCTTCCTCTTACAGTTGYATCATCACTTATTACACTTGTCAATCTGCAATTTACCCTCAGATATGTACKGTTCTTACTCTTCAACAMCTTTAGATTATCAAAGGGCAGTTCCATAGTTTCACTTCATGAAGGCATACTCTCAGCCCTTCATATTGAAGACGAAACCTCAGTAAATAATGATGCACGCCTCTCATCTTTTTACACACACTCGAAAGCAGTCTTTTGTTTTCCAATCACCTGAGCATGGATACTCTGATTTCTCTAATCAAAACTCAAAGAAACTTCTAAGCATTTAAAGAACCATGCATAGTTTAAAAAATTTTATCACTCACTTTGTAACTATCACTATCCGGATCACCATTCTGTAGAAAGCATGTCGAACAAAGCACTTCCCACGAACAAAAGATTTGCTCTTTCTCTCCCTGTTAGTTGTCATTCTCTTCCAGGTTCYGAAATCCATCTAAATTCTCACCCAAAATCCAAAATCACCAATCTTACAAAACCTTCATAACATTAACAAGACACCAACTACCAAGTTTGCTTACACATTGTACATAAGAGAGCCCAGGTTTGGAACTTTTTTGGCATGTTCTCCATTCTCTTCAATAATTAGAGTTGGCCAACTACCATTTCACTTAATCACATTAGTTTTCAACAAAACAACACCATAACAGAAAAAAAAAAAAAAAAAAACTATCAACCGTTAGTTGCATTGTCATTCAACACAGAAGTGCACCACTCCRAGTAAATAAACAAAACACATAAGTAACACGCACCTSAAGGGCATGGCTGTAACGCTTACATTTTCTGAGAAGATTAATCATGACTTTGAGCTCGGACTGATCGATGAGTCGGCCTTCTAGTACCCACTGATTGAGAATTGGAATAATGGAAACATTGGGGTCTCCAGCTGGTAAAATTCTCTTGAACAGTGTGTCTGAGGGGGTGGAAGATAAGGTCTTTCTACAATATGAGGAAAAACCATTACATTTACAATGAGGATTTCTGGAGAAAATCAATAACTGGAGATTTCTAATCATCTCAGGGGAAAGACTGCATTGAATTTTGGTGSTAAAGAAGAGGGGTTTAAGAGGTTCAGGATTTCTTTTTCGTAGTTTTTGCTCTCGCGGTAAAGTCGGGTTAGAATCGGGTCCTGACAGATACCACTTTTATCGGATTCGGATCTCCGGAGTAATTTTCCCTTAAAGTGTAGGATGAAATGCGCACATACCACACATTACCCTCTTAAACTATCCCTTCGAAACTTATAACATGTACGAAATTATCACATAGCATGCAAAATTCACATCTGAATCAAATTAATATAAGTTTTTTAAAGAAATATTACAAAAAGAACGAAGCAAAAACATATTTTAATCTCACATCAAATATATATTTTTGTGAAACTAATCAAACTTTACGTTAATTTTATTTTTCTATACATTTGGAATTTAATGAAAATAGCCGTACCATGAAACTAATGGTTTCAAGTGGGAACTGTTATAAGTTAGTGCATTTTTCTTCCATATATAACTTATTTTATGCGAAGAATGTAAATCGAACTCAATAATCATTTAGTAAATATATTTTTAACTGATTAAATTATCACTTGATCACCACATTATTTTGGATGTACTACTCAAAGATCGTCGCTAATAATAGAGTGTCAAGCKTGGGCCATTAGTAACTAAGGATTGTGCCTTWTGTTAGAACACCTACGACAAACCACACATTAGACCAGTATTGTCTTATACATATTAAATTATTTTYACTCACATTATAATTATATTGMCGTATGTGATCGTTTCTTATTACACGTCTAAGGCTCTCCTCTACCCAAAATTAGGGTATTCAATTGTATAAAGTCATATGAATAGAAGATACAGTGACCAGCATCGAAAAAAATTAAGAATAGTCAGAAAAAGCGATGGCAGAATAGAAACACAAACATAGACTTCAAAGACACAACAATCTCTTAACAATCCTCTTGATTCTTTTTGGTCCGTGAAGTTGAATCATGATAAGTTTTTGGTCTCTGAAGAACTTGGGGGAAACAAAATGGATGGCTTCATTACGGGAGCTAGACCATGTCCCGATGAATATACTAAGACTAAGAGAGAGCTCATTGGGAACCCAAATTCTGAAAGCTGGACTGCGCAGGATCAATCCTGCTTGTTTTGGAACTAATGGGATGTGAAACATCCGAGTAGCTATGGGATGCCATTAATGACTTATTTCGAGTAAGAAACCGCTCTAACATAGTCTATTACAAGAGGGAGGTCAATTAGTTGCATAAGGGAAGCTTAAAAATGGGAGAATATTTGAAGAATATTCAAAATTGGTAGATAACATTGCTCTTGCATGCCATCCAGTAACCTTGGAGGATATGATTACTCAAGACTCAGCTGATTACGACCCCTTGATCTGTCAAGTAGCAGAGAATGAAAGTTTCACATGGTGGGAAGGTGCAATCAATGTTACTCCTCTTCCAAGAGAGGTTTGAACGTTAAGATATTATCTTTTAATAGAAGACCTAAAGTTCCACCATATTATTTAATCAATTACTTTATTTTCTCTCATTAGCTAAGTGAGATAAATATTATGAAAAAATCCTTGCCTTGATTTATTATGATTAGATACTTAAAAAGATATTTAGTAATTTTCTTAATGATAGGAAACCTTAAGTATAATATTTTTATGAGGGTCTCTAACCTTCCTACATACGCCTATGAAGACCATCAGTTCAATTTTGTTCCTGCTGCAGCAGGAATAGACTAAAAGTTCTATAATTAATAAGATCATACGACTATTACTTATAATATTATTAATATTTTATTTATTATTCTCCATTGTTGATCTATTGGAAGATCGATTCACTGGGACATTCATTCGAAGTCGTTGATCAAGAAGGGCTTGGGTTTACAAGAAGATCAGTTCTAAAAACGTTACTCATGAACTTGAAGAATTATGGTTGAAGTTATGTCTTGGTTTAATTTAGTATTACATTGCTATTGTTCTTTATCTGTGTATATTTGATAACATGTGGTATTCATAGCCATCCTTTGCTGATATTATTCCAATTTTGATTGCATGTGATGATCTATTTCATAGCATAAATTATTATATCTAGGTATTTTATGAACATAAAAAAGAAACATTCATCCTTTGCTGATATAAGAGTGATGCTCAGCTTCCTTGGACACTACAACTCGGGTTTCAGGGAGACTCACCCGCTGTCCAGAAATGCCACAGAACTGACAGAGCACGAGACTCCATTACCTTGGCTTAGGGATGTGGAAGGCCCTCACCTTAAAGGAGAAGATCATCAACAAAAAATGGTGAGACAGAGTCCGGCCCTCTACACCAAACAAAAAAAAAAAAAAATCATTGAATTAAACAAACCAAAAAAAAAAAAAAAAAAATCATTGAATTTTATTCATGAACTTGAATTTATTCTGGTGAAGAAGAAAAAACATCATGTCAATCGGCAACCGGCAAACTTGATATTTTTTTAAGCTCCGGATCAAATTCATATGATTTACTCTTGATTTTGTCTTGGAGTTCGATTTTGCATCTGGTGGAACTATTTCTTGGGCCTTATTTACCAAACAAAATTTTTTAATTCATTTTATTGCTTAGTTCTGGGCTTTTGTTATTAGGCCAATTTCAAGGTCTCTCGTTTTACTTCTGGGTGTTGCCTTGAGAACATGTGATGTTGGGGCTTCATTATGTCTCGGTTAAAAACTAGACCACTGACACGCAATTTTTCTTTTGGCTATTTTAAGTCTTGTTTTGCAATCATATTTTTAGCCTCAATTTTTTTGTTTTGCTAGAAACACTTAAAGTGATTCCAATAATATTTAGATTTGGTTATTAGAATTAGCCTATTCGTTATAGGGCCGGATGGGCATTATGGCCTTTTTTTGGAGTTAATCAACATTTTTTTTAAGTTGATTAATTTGTATTAAAGTTTTGTTGGTATAATTTTTTAGAATTTCCCTTTATATCATGTACTTAGGAATAGCCAAACCATCTTAAGTATTTGATATGAAAATTAAGTTTTAGTCACATAAAGTTGAGGGATTAAAATTAAATTGATATCAATTAAGTTCAGTTATCTCATTAAAATGGTAACCCGACCTCAAAGGAAGGTAATCATTTTGGTAAAATTAATTGGAATAAGATAGTAGACCTTTTATTTAGAGTATTTTCTTACACCCAAATGTATGGATTACTTTTTATGTTATTGTGTTTACCTATCTTATAAAGTAAAAAGAAAATTTTGTGTATGGGTTGTGACCTCTACCCAAAGGAAGGTTTATAATTTACTTTATTAGTTCACTTTGATTGTTTGTACTTCATAGCTTAATAAATGTTGATCTTTGATTTTTCAGCTTTACCTACTATATTGTTTAATGAACATGCTCACACTTCAATACTTGCTAGTGACAATTATTYTGATTGGAAGGAGGAAGTCCTCATTTTAGGGTGCATGAATTTGGATCTGGCACTACATGCTGGAGAGATCTAATTTCTTAAGCTTAATGCTCATTAAGGCCCACATAAGCCAAGCCATTAGGGGTTCATCCCTAGTTGCACTAAGGCCAGARCTTACTTAGAGGCAATCGATGCACAATATGTAAGCTCCAATAAATTTTGTGCATGGGTTATGACCTCTATCCAAAGGAAGGTTTAGAATTTACTTGAATCAACATTTGTTGGTTCACTTTGATGGTTTGTACTTCATAACTAAATAAATGTTGATCTTTGATTTTCCAGCTTTACCTACTACATTTTTTAATGAACATGCTCACATTCCAATGCTTGCTRGTGTCAATTATTCTGATTGGAAGAAGGAAGTCTTCATTTTAGGGTGCTTGGATTTGGATCTGGCACTACATGTGGATGAATCACCCATTCCYGCATAATCAAGTACTCTAGAGGATAAGACTGCTATGACCTGTGGGAGCGATATAATTTCTTAAGCTTAATGCTCATTAAAGCCCACAAAAGCCAAGCCATTAGGGGTTCCATCCCTAGTTGCACTAATGCCAGAGCTTACTTAGAGATGATCAATAGACAATATGTACGCTCTGACAATGCTTTGRGCAACCTTTATGAAAAGGGTTTCAAGTATGACTTTTGATAGAAGTYGATCAGTGCATGAGGAAATTATGGAGATGGGAGACATTGTTGTTGAGCTTAAATCCCTTGATGATGAGATGTCCCAGTCATTCTTATGCATTTTATTCTCAACTCCCTTCTTGGGGAATATAGTCAACTTAAAATCTCCTAAAACACATAAAAAGGGAAATGATCTATAAATGAACTCTTGAACATGTCTGTTCAAGAAGAAGGGAGGTTGAAACATGAGACACCTGAAAGTGTTAATCTTGCATCTCATGATAAAATAAATGCAAAGAAGGGAAAAAAAATGTTCCTATGAAAAAGAAAGGAGATGACACTTGTTGTCTTTGCAAGAAGAAGGGACATTGGAAGAAAGATTGCCTGAAATATAAGAAATGGCTCAAGAAGAAAGTTAATCTCCCTTTTGTGTGTTGTGAATCCAATTTCACTGAAGTTTTTGATAATATATAGTGGATTAATTCTGAATCTACAATCATGTTATCAAAACCATGTAAGGATTTCTAACTCTAAGGAAGCCGAAGGGAAGTGAACCACATATCTATTCTAGCAACAAGATGCATTCAAATGTTGAAAGAGTGGGGACTTATAGGCTTATTTTGAAGGATAAATTTTCATTAAATCTTGAGAATATTTTTTATATTCCATCTTTTTCTAGAAATTTAGTTTCAGTTACAAAACTATCAACTAATGGATATTGTTTTACTTTTCACAAATTTACCGTGAAATTTTTGAAAGACAACAAAGTTGTTGATTTTGGAACTTTAGATGAAAATTTATTCAAATTTGAGTTAGACCCCATATTTGAATGCATTGTTTTAACCCTGTATGATAAAGATATTTGCACTAAACGATGTATTATGAATGAGAACTCATCAAGTCTTTGGCACAAGAAGTTGTGACATATCTCTATTGAAAGAATTAAAAGTTAGTTAAYGATAGACTATTAAAAACTCTTGACTTTTCTGACTTTGGAACTTGTGTGGATTGCATAAATGGAAGCAAACCAACAAGTCCACTTAAGGTGCCAAAAGAAGTTCCAAATTACTTGAGATCATACACATAGATATTTGTGGATCTTTTCCCACCCCTGGCTTGAATGGTGAGAGGTATTTTATCTCTTTTATTGATAACTATTCAAGATACATGTATTTCTACCTCTTGTTTAATAAATTTAAAGCASTTGATGCTTTTAAAGTTTTTAAAATAGAGGTAGAGAAACAAAAAGTAATTTAGATCAAAATTGTAAGATCTGATAGGTTAGAGAAAATTATGGTAGGTACATAGAAGAGGGACAAGCTAAAGATCCATTTACCGAATTCCTTAAAAGTGAGGGTATTATTGCCTAATATACCAAGCCAGGAACACCCTCAACAAAATGGTGTAGTAGAAAGAAGAATTCATGCACTAATGGATTAGCATATCAAGTTTAGCTTTGTCATTATAGGGTGARGCCATAAAGACTCCCGTGTATATTCTGAAGAGGGTTCCATCCAAGGTTGCCCCTAAGACTCCTTATGAATTATGGGTCAGATGGAAACTTAGTTTAAAACATTTACACATTTGGGGATGTCCAACTGAAGTAAGGGTATATAACCCACAATTAAAGAAGTTGGGTGAATGTACAATAAAYRGTTACTTTATAGGCTACTTAGTTAACTCTAARGGATATAGTTCTTATTGTCCATCCCGTACTCCAAAAATTGTTGAAGCTAGAAATGCTAAATTTCTTGAGGAGCATGAAGAAAATAGGAGTGGTTTGACTCAAGAGGGTGGAACTTGATGAAATAAGGGAACCACTTGTGGTGTCCTTAAATATGGGCAACTTAAATATTGCTTAACCTAATGAACTGATTACAGAGCATCAAATTCTTGAACTACCAACCAATGGGGAACCATATCAAGAACAACTTATTTTGCCTGAACTGGTGAAGATATGCCTGAATGAGTGTGAATGAGAAGATCCTCAAGAATAAGGAAATCAACAATTTCTAGTGATTATATTATATATCTCCAAGAATCTGACTATGATATTGGATTTGAAGATGACCCTTGTTAATTTTCACAAGTCATGAGTGGGGGAAGCTCTACACTTTTGTATGATTCCATGAAAGATGAGTTGGAATCTATGGCTAAAAATAAATTCTAGGATCTCATTGAGTTACCAGAAGGAGTCTCTCCAGTAGGATCTAAATGGTCTTTAAAACTAAAAGAGATTCATCTGGTGACATCGAATGGTATAAAGTCAGACTTGTAGCCAAGGATTTTACTCAAAAGGAAGGCATTGACAACYGTCAAACCTTCTCTCCAGTCCCAAAAAGGATTCATCCAAAACAATCATGGCATTAGTAGCTCATTTTGATTTAGAGTTACATCAAATGGATATGAAAAAAATATTTCTGAATACAAATTTTGAAGAGCAGGCCTGAGGATTTTTTGCTGTAAAGATAAAAGTCACCTTGTTTGCAAGTTAAAGACATTTGTGTATGGACTAAAGCAGGCTTCCCGCCAATGGTATATTAAATTTCATGAAGTTATTTCTTTATTTGGATTTATGGAGAACATTGTTGATCAATGTATATACCTTAAGATTAGTGGGAGCAAATATATTTTTCTAGTCCTATATGTTAATGATATTTTCTTTGCAAGTMGTGGTTTTGAATTATTACATGAGATTAAACAATTCCTTATCCAAAATTTTGAAATGAAGGATATGACTGAAGCCTCCTATATTATTGGCATTGAGATTCAAAGAGATACCAAAGATTATTTCGATTATCTCAAAATGCCTACATTGAAATAATCTAAATAGATTGGGTATGAAGAACTTTTTGTCTATTATAGCTCYCGTAATCAACRGTGATAAATTTAGATTCCATTTGGATACAAAGAGATAAGTTGCGAATATAAATTTAGATTGGATACACCTTAGAAGAATTTAGAAGRCRGGGAAAATGAAAACTTTGAATTTCAAAATTTTGAATTGTTGTCAGATATGAGTTAGAAATTTTCAAAGTTAGAATTCATATGGATTGAACAAAAACATTTTGGATGACAATCAAAACTTCTTGAAACAAAAACATACACATCAAAAATAGCAACATCATATTTCAATCAAAATCAATGATCCCGTCAAAAATTTCTCGTTGGACGTCGACTATTCATATTTAGCCGTCGAGGATTCAAATACAAAATCGCAACAAAAATGCGACATATTTTTAATGCCAACCAATAATTCAAAACATGAATAGTCGAGATTCCAAATTCAATGTCGACTATTTAACTACTACATTCAACATAATGAGTCTTGCAATTTCCATTCCAAACATTTCATCTAAGACATAACTGTTAAAATCCAAAATTTATATTTTTTGGAAACTTATATACTTAGAAGATATTGTACAGCTGCACTTTCTAGAAAATAATCTAGAAAATTAGTGATTATCTGGTTTCCTATTTTAGCTYTAGATTTCCTAATTTCCTAGGAAGCTTCCYATTTTCTTCATTTCCTATACTTTGATAGCCTATAAAGCCCTATGACTGTATAGAATTTTGAATTAAAAGGACTTCATAATTTCTTCTTTAAAACTTTCATGGTCTCAAAGTTGTAGGTTTAGGTTCTAGCTTCTGCCAGGCYCCAAAACTCAGAAGACCAAACCCCAACAGATCAGAGGACTTCAACCACCCAAAACCTCACTGAACTCAACCCAAATGTCTCCATTCAGATCCCTACCATTAGACTAAATGGCAAGAATACTTTAGAGTGGACCCAGTCAATGAAATTAGCTATTGTTAGCCGAAKAAAACTGGAATTTYTAATTGGTGAAGAACCACAACTAAAGGAATACGATCCTTTGTTAAAAAATGTAGGTCAGAGAACTCRCTAATCACCACATGGTTTCTCAATTCCATGGAAGAATCGTTTAGGAAATCCTACTTGTTTATGAMAACTAAATAAATATGCGATGTTGTTCGGGAGACGTATTTAGATTTGGAGAACCATTCTCAAGTGTATGAGTTGAAGACGAGACTATGGGATGCCAAACAATAAGATGCCGATGTTACCTCTTTCTACAATAAAATGCTAGCCTTGTTGCAGGAACTCGACTTGTGTTGCCACGAGGAATGGGAGAGTCCCTGGAATTTAGCAAGGTTCAAAAGACGTGAGAAAAATRGWAGAATTTTCATGTTCTTAGCAGGAATTAATTCAAGCTTTGATGATGTCAAAGGAAGAATCCTTGGACGTCGGCACTACCCTTAATCTAAGAGGTTTTTTCTGAGTTAAGACCGGAGGAAAGCCAAAAAGGGCAATGGTGGGTTCATCCTTACACAACAACGACCTTGATAGCTTTGCCCTTATCACGAGGAACACTAAAGCTAAACCTGATAGGAAGAAGAAACTGTGGTGTGAGCATGTCAAAGGAAGAATCCTTGGACGTCGGCACTAAGAGCACAAGTCTATTTTCTGGAATTCAACACTTCATTTTCACTTAATAACAAATTGTTGCAACTCTTGCAAACTCTAAAAATTATTCACACATGATTTAGTATCCATCATGTTCATTTGCATTCAAGGTAATTATGGATCTCTTTTTTTCTCATCTCCATAATATGGACCTATTTGGATCATAGATATTCGGTGGCACAGATAAGCATTGAACAAAGTTTTTTTTTTGCATTCGTTCTATTCTTTATAGCTAGGTGTGCAAGAAACAAGAAATAAAAGTTGTTGATTAGATTGTTCTCATCATGTCTCGAAAAGCGTATTTTATATCAGAATTTCACTATTCGTACTTGATAGACGTCTTACACATTCCTTTTATCTCTATTTTACTGCCTTTCGTAATTGATTGACTAATATCAACATTTATCAGGTTTAATTTCTCTTTGTTTTCACTAATGTATTTTAGGATCTCTTACATTGGGGAAAGACGATTGGCAGTGTGGCTAGACTTATAGTGGGTGCTCTTATATTTTGGATGTTGGGATCTCTTTCAAGCAAAATACTGACTTTAGGTTGCTATTTCCATTTCTTGGTATGAATTAATGGTGATGCTTTGTCATTTTAGGCTAGGACACCCAAGTTTCTAGTATTTAAAACATTTGTTTCCAAATTTTGTTTCAATTAAAGATCCATCATTTTTTGTATGTGAAATCTGTGCTATGGCAAAAATGCATTGACCTCCTTATGTGCCTTGCCCATATATTCCCTCAAAAGCTTTTTCCCTAGTACATAGTGATATTTAGGGGCCTTCACAAACTCCTACTATCACAAGAAAATGATGGTTTATGACTTTCATTGATGATCATACAATAAGGACACGGGCATATCTAATGCAAACAAAATATGAAGTTGAGATCATTTTAAGAACTTTTTTTGATATGGTTTGTACTCAACATGGCACTAAAATAAAGGCTTTAAGAAGTGATAATGGTAGGGAGTATTTTTCACAACTTTTGGGGACTCTTTGCTTGGAAAATTGAATAATTCAACAAAGTTCTTGTGTAAAGACTCCTCAACAAAATGGAAGAGAGAAAAAATAGGAACCTTCTTGAAGTTGCACGGGAACTACTCTCCACAAACCATGTACCAAAAATTCTTTGGGACGATGCAATTTTACATGTCACGTTTTTTATAAATYGAATGTCATTCAAAGTTCTGAAATTTGAAACACCAATGAATAATTTTTGAAAGCCTTTCCTCAATCACAACTTCAATCCCACCTTCAATTAAGAATATTTGGATGCACTTTCTTCATTCATAACAAAGATATTCATCAAGATAAATTATCCAAGTAGGAAAAGATGTGTTGTTTGGGATATGCCCACACAAAAGGGGTTTAAGTGCTATGATCCTCAAAAGAGAAAATACTTTGTCACATTTGATGTTCAATTACTTGAAAATTAGTTGCTTTTTAAGCCTCATCTTCAGGGAAGAAAATTAGCGTAGATTTGGCCTTAGTGGAAGGGGGAGAAAAAAATTCAGCCCTCTTCTTTTAGCAAGAACAAGGTTTATTCTTTCCCATTCCTTTGTTTGAAATTTCCATGTTAGAATCTGACTGTGTGGAAAAGTCAAACACTGAAAATGACTTTCTTGTTCTTCCTAAAAAAGATTTTTCTAAAAATAGAAAATTACCTAATGATTCTCCTAAAAACCAAGCCATTAATGAATCAGATTCTACTCAAAATTGTCAGTTTTTTGGAAAATGACACATTAGAAGAAAATAATGATTTAAATGATGAAAACTTGGTCCCTACAACTATTAGTCCTACTACAATTGGAAATAAGACTATAAATAGTTTTGGATAAGTATTTTCTCTAAGGGAATCAAAATTAGGAAAAGAAGCCGATGTTGAGTTTCATAGCCAAGAGACAACCCTAATGAKAGATCAAGAGATACTAGGTTCTGATTCTTCTTTTTCAGATCGTAATATTTCTATTAGAAAAGGAACAAGGGRATACACTCCAAGTATGTTTCTTATAGTAAATTATCTCCTCAGTATCATGCTTTTGTCTCTAAACTTTCTCATGTGGAGATTCCAAAGGATATCAAAGTTGTCATACAGGTTGCTGAATGGAAAGCAACTATTTTGGAGTAGATGAATGCACTGGAGAAGAATCAGACATTGGAAATAATGGATGCCAAGGGGGAAGAAGACAGTAGGTTGCAAATGGGTACTCACCATCAAGTWTAACTTGGATGGATCATTAGAGCGACATAAGGCTAGATTAGTCRCTGAAGGGTTTAAACAAGCCTATTGTATTGACTAATCAGAGACTTTTGCTTTTCTAGCCAAACTGAATTCAGTGCGAATCTTATTGTCCATTGTAGTGAATCTGGATTGGCCATTACAACAAATGGATGTGAAGAATGCCTTTCTCAACAGTGATCTAGAAGAAGAAGTGTTCATGGATGCTCCACCTAGATTTGAAGATAAATTTGTGAATAAAGTATGCAAGCTGAAAAAGTCCCTCTATGATTTGAAGTAATCTCCTCGAGCCTAGTTCGAGAATTTTACCAACTTAGTCAAAAGGCAAGGATATAGGCAGGCACAAACAGATSAMAGGCAATGTTTTTCTGAAGATCACAAGAAGGAAATATTGTCATCCTTATTATGTATGTTGATGACATAATTGTGATAGGTGACGATGTCCAAGAAATTAGAAGATTGATAAAGTGTTTTGCTGAGGAGTTTGAATTAAAGGACCTTGGAACCCTCAAACTATTTTTTAGGGGTGGAATTCGCTAGATCTAAGAAAGGGATTGTAGTAAGCCAAAGGAAATATATTCTAGATCTTCTCAAAGACACAAGTATGAACAGATGCAAACCAATAGACACTCCTATTGACCCAAATGTGAAACTTGGAAAATGTGAAGGAGATCAAGTTGATACAACTAGATATCAAAGACTTGTTGGTGGACAAATTTATCTTTCTCATACAATAACTGATATAGCCTTTTCCATGAGTTTCGTAAGCCAGTTTATGCATACTTTGGGAAAGTCCATCTTGAAGCCATTTATTGGATCCATGGATATYTTAAGGGTTCACCTGGAAAAGGACTAATGTTCAAGAAGACCAACAACCAGTCCATCGAAGGATATACAGATAAAGATTGGAAGGGGTCTATCACTGACAGAAGGTCTACTTTAAGCTCTTGTAGTTATGTTTGGGGAAATGTGGTTACATGGARGAGTAAAAAATAGTGGCCCGTAGCAGTGCTAAAGCAGAGTTTCGAGCTATGACAAATGGTTTGTGTGAAATAATTTGGTTGCAAATAGCGCTAGAAGACTTGAAAATGAAAGTAGAGGGACCAATAAAGCTCYACTGTGAAAATAAGGCTGCCRTCAGCATAGCTAATAATCCTGTCCAAGCATATTGAGATCGACCGTCATTTCATTAAAGAGAAGTTGGAATCTGGAACTATTTGCTTACTATTTTTGCCCACAGACAACAAACGACCGGCTTTTTCACTAAAGGGCTTTTTAAACCTAGTTTTAACTCATGTACAAACAAGTCAATTTGAAAGATACTTTCAACCAACATGAGGGGGAGTGTTAAAATCTAGAATTTGTATTTTTGGAGACATACATATTAGGAGATATTGTATAGCTGTACTTTCTAGGAAATAATTTAGGAAATCAGTGATTATTCTAGTTTCTTATATTAGCTCTAGATTTCCTAGGAAGGTTTCTATTTTCTAGATTTCCTATTTTATGACAGCCTATAAAGTCCTATAAGTGTACAAAATTTTGAATATAGAGGACTTCAGAATATTTTATCTAAAACACACAATAACATCCTGAAAAAAGAATAGTTGATGAAACCAAAACTATTAAAGACTATTCAAATATTACGTTCAAACATAATAATAGTTTCCTGCCATAACAATGTTCAACCTTCACTAATTCAAAAAGACATATGAACATAAATATCATCCCAAAACATCCCAAAATAATAGCATATAGAAAGCAAAGTTATTTCTTCAAACATCTCAAAACAATCAAATAGCCTTTGAAAGATAGTCGAAATTGCTTTCAAACTTCCATACGATGGATTGGATCATCATCATTTGTATCAACATCATGGTCATCGTCTACGCCTTCCATCTGTATTTTAGCATCTTGTCATGCTATGGTCTCTATCAACTTATTTCGGCTAGGCTTCAGTGTCTTCCTCGACGCTGGTCTTCATCGACAACTGTTTTTGGGCCTTTTGCATCTTTGTCAACGGGCCAACTACCTTTTCCCTCAAAAAATCTGGAACAGATTATCTATACTTTTTTTACTCAATGTTTTACTCAATGACAACATCTAGCTTTAAATATTTTTCCTCATCTTTTTCGCGCAATCACATTCCTTCTTCAATTTTTTTCTCAATCTCAGCAATAATGTATTCGATATTGCCAACTGAAACCATTTATGTTGCCTCTTCCTCTTYCTTATCTTTACCAAAATCCTCCTCATAATTTACAACATCATCCTCTTTCTTCCTTTTTCCCTTAATTAAGGTCATATTCCTGCTGCCAAAAAATAAAGTAGTCTTCTGGATATTGTTGCCTGAATCTGGATAGATGTCATACATTTTGAAAAGTTGAGTCAAAAGTTGGCCATAGGGGAGCTTCCTTTTGTTGTTCTTGTATGCTAGCGCAATATTATGGCAGAAAATATCTCCAAAATTGATTATTCTCCCTTCAAAAAATTTGTATGTCATGATGAAATCATCATCCGACATATATCTTCCTTCCTTGCATTAGATGAATTCGACAACTATTATTGCTACAGTTCCAGCTTTCAGATCCATTGCATTCACGTTAGGCTTTTTGTCGATGAAGAGAAAATGATGAACTTCATGTTGATCAACTTTTTGATATACCACATTGCATGCAAAAGATGCAGCCTTGGTAAGACATAACCTGTCATCGTCCAATCTAAACAACGCATTTACACCCTCATGGATAAAATAGATTTCCTTACCCCTGACATATGATCATATGACAATCCATCAATGTATGTCCTCATCAATGATTAGATTAGATTAGCATAGAACAGTYAAACCATGGTCTAGGTCGTTAACAATATTTTCGCTTATTTCATAAATGCACAAAATGACAGTAGTTTTTTCGATTCTTTTGTGCCTTCCATTTTTTATTATTTTAAGCCAATTCTAAATCGAATGCTAGCTGAGAGAACCTGGAAAACCCAGGATTGAAACCTAATTATCCTTTCTACCCCAAAACTTACCGAAATTATATTCTAATCCCTGAGCAAATCTAGCCAATTAGGAGCCTTGTTCCATTTTTCATCCATGCAAAGGTTGACCAGCCAAGGCACCCAATGCATGGAAATTCCTTTCCATTTTTTTTTGATCTAGTTGACGAGAGCACTCATGCTCTCGTTGCCTCATCAAACAGCAGAGAAACATTCTTCTCTTTTAAGAAAATCACTCATCTATTCACTCTCTCTCACTGCAAACACACCCTCATCTTAGCTCACATTGTACCCATCTTTCCTTTCTCTTCTATATCTCCAATCACCATTTTTACTGTTTTGTTTCTTTCTCTGTCCGCCATCTCCAATCAACATCCATGGTGAACCCACAACAACTTCTTCCAACAAATTAAGGGGATCTTTAAGGTAAGTTGGGTTGCTTCTACTTTTCAATCCAAATTTCACCTCCCTTGTTGTCCCTTGTTTACACTTGAATTGAAATCCACCTTCTCCCCTCCTCGTTTGCTAYGGGTTGTGGTTGCATGCAACCTTGGTGATCTCCAGAGACCTTCACACCTTCTAGCTGTGATTAACCTCCTCCCTTTTCATCTTTCTTTAATTGGTAAGTAATTTCTCTAGTGTAGATTGAGGCTCCTCCCTTCCATTTTGGTCATATYGCAACTAATTTTCCTCCCTATTTATCTATTTTTCTTTTCGTATTTCTTGTTAAATCTTCATGAAGGATTGCAGCTTCTACAGAGCCTCTCTAAGACACCTCCCTTTCTGATCTCACCCTTCCCGACTAAGGCATTAGGTAGGGCTTGGTATTTTTTTTTTTTTATTTGCATAAGAAGAGATGTTTAGTCTTGATCGTTGAGGTGGATGAACGTGTAGCTAAGCTGAAAATTTTGCAACCCGTGTTCAAATGTATGATACTATATAATTAATTGTGATGCATGAATCAACGGTTGCGTTGCTAAGTTAGGGAGTCATGATCATAGAAAGGACCTAAAAGTTATCTTGTACCACTTGCATGCTTAACTTAGTATTTTAATTATGATTTAGCTTAAAGAAATCAGATTGAAAACCAGAAGGGGATTTGTTGATGTATAGAAGGCAAAACAAGGACCCCTACTGGATTCTCTATGTTTAGCAAGAAGTAAAACCTTACTGGAATCCTTGACGTAAGAAGAAGTATTAAACTGGCACAGAAAGCCCCTATTTTAACATATTTGAGTTTATAWAGGTGCACTTTATCGATCTTGGGAATACTAATTCATAAAAACGTGTCAAATGTGTTTGTTTGTGGGAATAAAACAAGTTGTACACGTCTTGTTTTCTTTTGTCCCTTTACTATGCACATATTTTCTATTAAAGAAAATGTTTTCCTTTTCCCTACCTTGGTTAAGAATCTGAAATTGATTTCCTTATCCAATGGCTGGGTAGTGAGATGCTTTGATATTGAGATTTAGACTATTCTATTGCTGGAAATTCTGATTATAGCTTTTAGGTCAGCTTTGGGCATTGATGATATGAGTGAACAGCCTTGGTTAGTCTTGAATTTGGTTAGAAGGTGGTTCTGAGAAATAGTTTGATTGTTGATGCTTGAAGGGGGTAATTAAGAAGTTTCATGCTGAAATAGTGAGGTTATAKTTGTGGAAATGAATATAGATGATGTCCTGTGATGAATTGCACGTTTAATATAGAGATTATAGCTGATGCTGTAATGTGCTGGTTTCTACTTGAAATTTTCATGGTTTTTTCTTTATTTGGTCTGTTAAAGTCTTGGGATTTTTGATATGTTCATATTAGCTGGGATATTTGAGAATTAAATACATGTTTTGAGGATTCCTAACCTTTTACTTTTCTGGGCTGATTAGAGTTGGTTGTTATTATTTATATTCTGTGAAGTTTGATCTTCTTTAGTCCRGTGACTTGTTTCCTTACATTCCTTACTGCTTTGTACCTAACCAACCCTATAATTCTTTATTGGATAGAAGCCACGTAAGGGGTATATTGCCTTGGAGAATTGTCTTTGTTTATAGTTTTAATAGTCAAATGCCTTTCAATTCCCTCCTCATAGACTATTATGAAATTCATCTCAAGTAAAAGGTTTATGTTCATAGTGTATAGCCCCTGAATTTGATCGTGAATCAGCTTAGAGCATTATTGGGAATGAACTCTGTCTCTTAGGTTTCTAATGCCACCGAACTTGCCCCAATAGGGTGGTGTAAGTCTYGAAACAAGCATTTTACCGCATGTTGCCTAAGGAGAATGAGTGTGAATGCGAGTCCCTATTTTAAGGTTACTACAGTTTATTTCAGAAACAAAATACACATAAGGTTCATGGATAATAGGCCTTGCTTTTTGGGAGTATTTTGAAATCAATCTTGTAAGGAAATACCAACTAGAAGCTAAGATATGAACCAATTATCGAACCTGGCCAGCTTAATTTYAAAACTGCCGTACCTAATTATTTCTGTAAATATGCATTTTTTCCATGCTTCAAAGTGAAGAGCTCTTTATATGCTTAGTTTCTTGTATGTTAGGAGTATTTTTCAATAAATTTCGTGAGAAAACTGATCTTAGAACTCGAGATATAGTCATTTTACTAAACCCTGTCAGCTTTGTATGATTCTTGTCATAGCTCTATATTCTGCAAATTTCTGCGAGTTTATGGGGCATTGTAATGCAAGAATTCTTGTATGCTTAGTATCCCTGAGTCTCAGAAATGTTAGGGCACCAATTTCATGTATTAAGGCCACCCAAAAATGGAGATATGCTCGATTTACCAAGCCTTCGCAGTCTAAAACCGGAACTGCTYCTAGTACCCCTTTTCACAWGCTTCACTCCAAACTTTCCATTCTGAAACTTGGACTAACTCTAGCATCTCTTATCTCTTTCCTTGAACTTCGGAGCATAAGGATCGAATTTTTAGGGTCTCGTATTCGATTGAACGTAACATACCTTTCTAGAACATAAACTCGTAGACCTACATACTCAACCACATCAAAAACTTCTTGATCCATTCCAAAGCCCTAAGTTTGGGTTTACTAAGATTTAGACACTCTGTTTCGATGCTCGATAGTATTTTTATTATTCTTGTACCACTCGTTAAAATGTAAATTGAGATTCTCCTATTGCGTGTTATAGGGCACAATAATCAAGAAGACTAACATTTTATCACGTGCATCCGTGTATCAAACAAATTCCTGAAAACTCGTTTGAGAACCATGGTGTATTAAATGTGGATGCTCTTTTGAAATTGCTTTATACATTTCATTTTTTCAAAGCATGTTTACTACATGATTTGTTTCCATTAGCCTAAGGTAAACTTTGGTATCTTGTATTATAATGAACGTTTTTCATAAAGCAACTATATGAATCATTCCAAAATTATATTGATATGGGTGAATCCTTATTATTGTTATTGCTTATCTTGGATTGTGCATTGTGGTGATGYAGTACACCGAAGACGACTCCAAGTGCTAGCTTAACGGGAAAAGTGCTAGTCCGGTTGGTCGCCAATACGAGCACCTCTTGAGCCGTTGAGCAACAGCAACTGGGTTAACCTACTGGGCCAAAAGCTGTTGGACCATACCTATGGCGAGTCGGGACGCATTAAGTGGATGACTTCATCTTAGGTATCCATAGTAAACATGTAAATTTTTGTTACTCGAGTTAGGAGGTTAACTRAGTGCAGGTAATTCAAAAGAGTTATGCTAGCCAACTATTGCACAATGATTGGTTGTGGCATTGAGGTAGAAATCGCATGCCTATCCCAGGTGATAAGGTCGATTTGTTGACCCCATAGAGGCTCCAGATCTTCTAATACACAATCCTAAAACACTTCCTGCTACACCACTAAAAAAGAAACACGTGTCCCATTTTTTCACTCTCTTGACCTAATTCTTTCCTAACTTTGTTACTCACTAACGATGCTACACGGAGGGAAAGACAAAATAAAAAAGGAAAAAATTGAAAAATAAAAAGATTGAGATAGAGTGGGAGGATGCCCAAATCATGCTTAATTTAATTCCTACCTCACTGCTTCCTCTCCTCTTCATCAACAATCCCTCCAATCTTCTCATCCTTCACAATCTCACTCACGTTTTGATGGTAATATGTTGTGCACTCTTTTGTTCTTTCATTTTTCTTCTTTAATTTAAGCATTGTATTGGTAGTTTTCTGCTATGATTTTGGGAATTGAGTGCGCTGTTTTTAGTTGCTTTGATCATTGATTCCACTTCAAGTTTCATGCTATTCATTAAAATGCACCTATGAAAGAATGACGCTAGTCTGGCAATGCATGGCAGAATTCTTTACTGCCATATTACTAATTAGATTCATTAAGAAAAATGTTTTTTGAGATGAGAATTCTGTTAGCAATATCATGTATTGTACATTAGTGAGTAAAGCATTTAACGGATATTGACAAAGATTAAAGGCTGCGAAGTGTTATTTAAAGTATGCTGCTAATTGTTAATATTAGTTAATGTGGCATTTCTTTTCTTTTCTTGTGGTTTGGAAGAYAAAATTTTATTTAGCGAATATCAACTAGGTATTATCTTCATTAATTTTTAGTCTTKTCTTGTTAATGTGGCATTTSTTGACTTCTCAACAACATAGTTTATTGTTTGATATCATTTTGTATTATTTGTATTKTCTTGTAGGTTATGGATGTGAGTTACTTCTCAAGTGAGGAACATCAGCCATGTCGAAAATTTGATTTTAGTTCCTTATCAATTACAAATCCGATTGAAGTGAAAGAAAATAAGTCAAATGGTAACAGTGTCATCAAAATTGAAAGCGATGAAGTTTTTGTTCATGACCCTTTTGCTAAGGCAATGATACCAAAGATAGGTTTGGAGTTTGAATACGAAGATGCAGCCTACAAATTCTATCAAYAATATGAAAAATCAGTTGGTTTTGGCRCTAGAAAAGTTCCTGGATACAAAGATCCATATAGCAGATGTGTATTGGATAAGCTTTTCTGTTGTTTTCATGAAAGAAAGTGACCAAAAGATAAGCAAGACAAAAAGGTCATGTCTAATCGAGCTTAGACACGATGTGGTTATGCTGCCATGATGAAAATTAGTTGCCGGTATAATGGTAAGTATCGTGTTGTTCTGTTTGTTTCTGATCATAATCATGAGCTCTTAACTCCAAGTAAAACCCATCTGTTTAGGCGCTATTGAAAAGTAACAAATGCCCAAGAAGCTGAAATAGATATGGCTACTAGTTGTGACATAAATACGAAAGGAACAATGGAATTTATGGCAAAACAAGTTGAGGGTCTTGAAAATCTTGGATTCATCCGTATTGATTGTATATCTAAAATAAAAAAGAACTAGACAGATAAGGATGGAAGATACTAGAGGTGTACTAGAGTACTTACAAAAAATGCAATTGGAAGATCCTAATTTCTTTTATGCCATACAAGTAGATGAAGATGACCTAGTAGCCAATATTCTTTGGTTTGATTCACAAATTAAGGCTGGCTATGCTAATTTTAGTGATGTTTGTATGCTTTGATACAACTTATCAGAAGCACAAAGATGGTAGACCAATCGCATTATTTTTCGGTGTAAATCATCATAAGCAAAGTACTATATTTGGAGTTGCTTTACTTTATGATGAAATAACTGAATCTTTCGAATGGTTATTTGAAACTTTTGCAAAGGCAACGGGAAATGCACCAAGATCTATTCTTACTGACCAATGTAGAGTAATGGCAAAAGCATTAGTTTCTAAGTGGCCAGAAACCTATCATCGTCTTTGTATTTGGCATATTTATCAAAACACAGCTTCTCCTTAGTGGAGTCTTTTCAAAGTTCAGGATTTTGCAAATGATTTTAGCAATTGTATATTCAATTATGAGTTTGAAGAAGATTTCATAGATTCATGGAATAAAATGTTGAACAAATACAACCTTCATGACAATGAATGGTTGCATAACTATTCAAAATAGAAGAAAAATGGGTGGACGAGGCATCTTTTGTTCAGATACGAGTACTACTCAATAAAGTGAATCTATGAATAGTATTTTGAAAAAATATATTAGTTACAAACAAGAGCTTCTTCAATTTTCTGAACATTTTCAACGCTTACTTGATGATCATCACTATGAAGAGTTGATGGCAGATTTTAGAGCAAGTCAAAGTGCCCCTGTATTGCCATTTTCCATGCAGATAATGAAACAAGCTTCAAGTGTACACAACCAGAATTTTTTGAGCAAATCAGCAGAGAGATAAGTAAAGCTTATGATTGTAATGTTTCTATTTGTAGTGAAAAGGAGACTGTTTTTGAATATAAGGTTACACCATATTGAAAGAGTTAAACTCATTTTGTGGTGTGTAATTTATTGGATGAGTCTATATCATGCAGTTGCAAGAAATTTGAGTTTGTAGGCATCTTATGTTCACATGTYTAGAGTTCTTTCAAGAAGAAATGTTGTAAAAATTCCTTCACATTACATCTTGAAGAGGTGGACAAAAGAAGCCAAAAAAGGGAATTATTTTGAAGTTGTTAGTCAAAGTATGCACACGATAGAGCGAAACGATTGATGAGTTTCTGCTACAAAGATTTGTGTCAACTATGTAAACAATTGGCTAAAGAGGCCGCATAGCTTGAATCAGCTTATAAATTTGCTAGCAAGGCCTCTTTCAAATGCTAAAGAAGGTTGACAGAAGTTTAGAAGAAACAAATGTTGAGGAACCTTTGCTTGGTGCATCAAGATCTAATGAAGTCATTAAGACCAATTGAAAACAAATAGAACGAAGAYGACTACAATAGAATAAAGGGAATAAAAATAAAAGAGAAGACATTTAAGTCTACTTTGAGGCCAAAGAGTCCTTTGGGAAGAACRACAAAGAAGAGGAAAGGAAAAGTGTCCCAAGTTATAACAACGATACTGAAAATTTTGAAAGCTTGTTAACACAATGATCTCAAACTACTCCTGTTACACAAGTATCTTCCTTGATTTTTTATTACTTTTCAATGTGCTTAATCTCTCCTTTTAACATGTGATCAAAATATGAGTTGTACATGCAGATACATTATCCAAATATGTATCAGCACTATACCTTAATGACTTTGAACTCGGGAGAAAATGAAGGGATAGCATCAATTACTACTCAAGATTCCTTATTGGTAATCCCAATTATGTCTTAATCAAATTTACTTCCAGTTTTATTTGTGAAACTAACACTTATTTATATTTTTTAATTATATAATAATTATATATGACCTATAGATAAAAGATCGGGAAGGATATAATATTTACAACAACCACTTTAGTAGTGAAGGAGCACAAGGATAGCACTACCTCCAAGGCAAGTTGTTGGTGAAGGGGAAGAAACATGTAGTAGTTTTAAGCTCTWGATCTTTTACTAGAATAGAATGCRACTCTTAAAATAGTAGATTAATTAGTTAGATTTCATTTTAGTTGATTTTGCAATCTTTTGTCTAAGAATGTATTAKCCCTACTATATCTRATTTTGTAAAAAGGACATGTGTACTTTGAGGTTCTCTGGTGGACCTTATTATTTAAATAATTTACTGGTTCATCACTTTTACGGTAGATCATCTTTGTTTCRTTATGTACTCAACTAATAAGTTAAAGGTTGGTTATCGGAAGMAAATRAGAATATGAAGAGATTGATAAATATATCATGACTAATCTCTCATAATATTTGATCTTTGTCTGATCCATGAATATACATAAATATGGTTTTTGTAAGACATTGATTGAAGTAGTACACATGAGTATACATAATAAGATTCAGTCTTTATCTCATGACCAATAGTTTTTATTTTCACCATTTGCATCAAGGAGGTGTCTGGTAAAGGTATGGTCATCATCTTGTTTTTCTTGCTTCTTCTCTTTAGTTCTTCCATTTCACCAAAATTATCTAGTGGTTCCTCAGTTCACTGAACATTCAACCTTTTTATACTTGCAACTGCTGTATTTTTATCAACATGCACATACCATTGCTAATGTCAACAATCAAAAGATCCATCATATAAGTATAGAGAAATATAAGAAAGCTCTACAAGCTCTAACTCCCCTGGCTTAAATTTTGTAAAAGTGACTCCTCAACCAAAAACAATTGAATTAGATTAATGCCTTACTTTTTACTATCTGATTCGGGTGAGTGAACATGTTTTCTATTCATTTTAGCATACCAACTTCATTTTATGTCTTGACTTCATTGGTGCATTTTGACAAACATAAGGCGAGCAACCAAATGAAATTGTTTACCAGAAGCTAACACTTCACTGGTGCATTTATCGAATAGAAGGCAAGCAACTAAGAATAGCATGATCAGTTCCCAAAATCATAGCAGAAAACTACCAATACAATGCTCAAATTAAAGAAGAAAAATGAAAGAACAAAAKAGTGTACAACATATTAGCGTCAAAAACATGAGTGAGACTGTGAAGGATGAAAAGATTAGAGGGATTGTTGATGAAGAGCAGAGTGAGCAGCTAGGGAGGAATTAAGTCGTGTATGATTTTGGCATCCTCCCTGGCTATCTCAATCTTTCTATTTTTTCTATTTTTTCCTTTTCTATTTTCTCTTTCCCTCCATGTAGCATCGTTAGTGAGTGAAGATGTTAGGAAGGAAGTGGGGTCAAAGGAGTGAAAGAATGAGACACTTGTTGCTCTTTTAGTAGTGTAGCAGGAAGTGTGTTAGGATTGTGTACCAGAAAATGGAGCCCCTCACAGAGTCAACCTCTGAATATTGAAGTTGGTTTCTTGAGTTTACCTTGGCTGTGTAAGAATTCTTTT
The DNA here is from genome assembly GCA_001752375.1 of Rhazya stricta. Taxonomy (NCBI): domain Eukaryota; kingdom Viridiplantae; phylum Streptophyta; class Magnoliopsida; order Gentianales; family Apocynaceae; genus Rhazya; species Rhazya stricta. Next base: position 87,059 of record MEJB01000807.1, read on the forward strand.
GCCAAATCTTGATCAGTTCTTGGAGAACTATCAATGGTTTCCGATTATGTAGTTAAWTGACTGTAATATTTTCTTCTCATTTTCTTCTCTCCATGTCTAGTTTAAATAATATTGTAAATGTTTGCTAAAACCAACACCCTCACACATGCATGAGACTCACTAAGCTTCATCATCCCCTTTTATCACATGTTTTCCATAGGTTCAAGATTTCAGGAGGGGGTTTAGACATAGAAGTCCTTTTCTATCAATTAATGTGTGAGGCGGGATGATAAGAAAGAGTCCATTTTATTTTGGAATTGTAGAACTTTTCTCTAGATTGTAAATTTGTAGTTTATGGGCTGTAATCTGAGTTTTGCGATTCTTATTATATCCTAGATTGCATTATTTTATTTTACTTAYGTTTTTATTTTTTTGGTTGACGTGTGACATTTCCGCTTGTTAGCTAAGTCGTAACTGTCAAGRGATAGGCAGTGACTCGCCAGGCCTAGAAGAACSTAGGGATTGAGTGTGGGGGGCTACATCTTTCAAATATGAAACTTCCCAGCTCTTCATAATTGGGCAATTTTCCCATTTAACACGCTTCTCAAACTTGCACGCAAAGGTTTTCTCAAAATATTGACATATGAACAGAGACTCATTTATCATCAGTGTTGCTTTTAGTCATTGCATTGCTGAGGAATCATTCTTACTGTTGGTGGCTATGTCTTTTCTCATCGGTTTAGCAATTGTGTTTGGTGGCAAGGTAGGAACACAGTTGGACGTGGCAAACTCTTATATTGCA